>QRFJ01005051.1:127860-193622 GCA_006176705.1 Cocos nucifera | reverse complement strand
CTCCACCTCGTAGATCGGAAAGAGTTTTCCGTCCCCCTGAAAGATACTTAGGTATTATTTCAGAGGATGTAGAGGAAATATGTTCCTCGTAGGTAATGGTGCTCTCATGGTGATGATCCCAAAACCTACAACGAGGCGATATCAGATATCGACTCCGAGAAATGGCTTGAGGCAATGAAGTCAGAGATTCGACTCGATGCACTCAAACCAAGTCTGGACCTTGGTAGATCCACCAGAAGGTATAGTACCTATTGGGTGTAAATGGATCTTCAAGAGAAAGATTGGTGCAGATGGGAATGTGGAGACATTCAAGGCTAGACTAGTGGCAAAAGGTTATAGTCAACGTGAAGGCATTGACTATCAGGATACCTTTTCCCCAGTAGCTATGCTAAAATCCATCCGCACATTGCTTGCTGTTGCAGCCTATTTCGATTATGAAATATGGCAAATGGACGTGAAAACGGCATTCCTAAATGGATATCTTGAGGAAGATATCTATATGGAACAGCCGCTAGGTTTCACATCCAGTGATACTGATCACAAGGTTTGCAAGCTGCAAAGGTCCATATATGGACTTAAGCAAGCATCTCGGAGCTGGAACACTCATTTCAATGATGTGATCAAAAAGTTTGGTTTCATCAAAAATGAAGAGGAACCATGTGTTTTCAAAAAGGGTCAGTGGGAGCGCTGTTGTCTTCCTCGTATTGTACGTGGATGACATCCTCCTTATTGGGAATGATATTCCCATGTTGACAATCAGTCAAGATATGGTTGTCCAAGGAATTCTCCATGAAAGACCTAGGTGAAGCATCCTTTATTCTAGGAATTAAGGTCTATAGGGATAGACCGAATAGGATGCTAGGACTTTCACAGAAGATGTACATAGAGGAAGTACTAAAGAGGTTTAGTATGGAAAACTCTAAGAGGGGATTAATACCCTTCAGACATGGTATTCATCTTTCCAAGAAGATGTGCCCCAGCACACCTGAGGAAATAGAACGCATGAGCAAGATCCCTTATGCTTCTGCAATAGGGAGCCTCATGTATGCCATGCTATGTACACGACCTGATATAGCCCATGCTGTGAGTGTCACAAGCAGATATCAGTCAAATCCAGGTGAAGAACACTGGACTTCTGTGAAATGTATCCTTAAGTACTTGAGAAGAACTAAGGATATGATGTTGGTCTTTGGTAATGGAGAACTCCAAGTCCAGGGATACACAGACTCGGATTTCATGTCCGATATAGATGATCGAAAGTCGACATCTGGAAGTCTGTTTGTGTGCAATGGTGGAGCTGTCAGCTGGAAGAGTTCCAAGCAAACTGTGATAGCAGATTCCACCATGGAAGCAGAATATATCGCTGCATCAGAGGCTGCAAAGGAAGCATTCTGGTACAAGAAGTTTGCTGCAGAAATTGGAGTAATGCCATCAGATGCCATTCCTCTTTACTGCGACAACAATGGCGCCATAGCCCTTGCTAAGGAGCCGAGGTCTCACCAGAAATCCAAGCACATTGAGCGGCGATATCACCTCATCCGCGATTACCTCGAGAAAGGTTACGTCGAGGTCAAGAGAGTCAACTCCACAGATAATGTGGCAGACCCACTTACAAAGCCGTTGGGCCAGCAGAAGATCGAAGCCCACCTTGAGAAGATGGGACTTAGACTTGTAGCCAATTGGCTTTAGGACAAGTGGGAGATTGTTAGATATATGTGCCCTAGAAGCCAGAATTGGCTGACACTTGTAATACACTTCTAGGGGCAAAATTATAATTTTGACTATAATCAATAAAATGGGTTATTTTCTATCACACATATGTGTATTTAGTGTCTGTGATACATCCTTTGAGTTAATGGTAATGATAATTCATATTTTCAAGAGTTGAAAATTTAAGACATGAATAATCATTATTAACTCATAAAATGCTCCCGACCATAGGATCATCACGAGGATGGTGATTGATCCGGAAGGTTGGTGTACAATCGCTTCTCTTTAGTAGATGAGTCTTGAGTCTACGGTGTGGAGACACCGGAGCGAGAGTACAGGTACTCGTTAGAGAACGAGGGCACTGAGCGTGACCACCTCGAGTAGTCATTAGGGAGTCTACCTTCTCGTCAATGACTGACTCGATGCTGCAGTAGTGTGTCTGGTTCTTTGACCTGAGATGCATCGGCAGTTCACCTTGAGGGTGTTATAGTTTGACTACACCATTACTCGGTCTCCTAGCCATATGGAACCCTGAGGTGTATGTTGGCTATAGCATGTTCATTGTAGGAACTGGATTGCATCAAGATGGAATCTATCTACCTCGGTGGTAGAGGAGCAGCCCTATGATGATCATGAGAATCAAGTCCAGAAGCCCATGGCCATGGCAGAGTGAAATAATAGAAAGAGTTTCTATTTAGATTTTCACATTGGACTCGAATCGAATGATTACATCATATGACAGAGACTAGGGTTTGACGAGTTCACCTTAACCCTAATCTGATCGGGGCTCAAGATAGAAGAACTTAATCACACAGGTAGCTGCACCAAGAGGTTCGCATTCAGCTCTGATGGGTTGCCACCATATACTGCTAGGTGTCACTGGTGGATTTTGGGAGCAATTAGAATGATTTAGATGATCGATCATTCTAGCTGTTCGAATCAGAAGAGTTCTGATCCATCGAAAGGAGTTTCGATGATGTCGATGATAGAGATCATGACATATCCCATTACCATACAGAACTGAACCTAACTGGGTCACACAAACAAGGGTTTGAATCTGGTGATCATCAATTGAACTGATCTAGTTCAATTGATCTGAATGAGATTCAATTAGGTTCAAGGAAATCGTGCTAGCACTCGATTGAACCTAACGTTCTTCTTTTACTATCATAAATAAGTTGTCCTGACTGAGCCAAAGGAGTTTGTGCTCAATCAGAGGCCTTCATATGGTCTGACTGGAGGTTGTCCAAGTCAGAAATAGGTTGTCTTATTTTGTAAGACATTACCTGCCATTTTTGGTCACCTGCCATTTCTTGTTCTTTGACTTTGGTCAAAAGTCTACCTTTGACTGGTCAAACGTTGACCATTGACACTTTGACTTTTGACCACATGTCATGCACCTATTGGAGAGCTGGTGGGGGCCTGTCCCCCTGCCAGAACCTGGCAAGGAGAAGGGCGCACGCCAAGGGTGGCGTGAGCCCAAGTTAGGAGGCGCCTAGGAGTCCTTGTTGGACAAGGACTCCATCTCCTTTTTGGATTCCAATTAGAGTTCTACTAAGAATCCAAGTTTGACTGGTCTTAGGCACCCTCTAAGGAGGAATCCAGGGGACTCTATTCCCACCAATCAGATTTAGATCTGATTTCACAAAGGGTTGTGATTGGTTGGGAAGGAAGAGGAGTTGGATCACAAGCTTAGTCTATAAATAAGACCCTGCGCCCAACCCTAATCTAATGAATTCAATTGAGAAATTCCCACGCCCCAAGGCTGCCTCTCCCCTCCTTCTCCATGCCATAGTCTCTTCTCCCCTTGCTCTCCACGTCCAAAAGAGTTTTGGATTTGGTTGGTGCGATTCAGATCAAGGAAAGGCGATCAAAAGCAAGAAGGCTGCGCTGCTGCAAAAGGACGACTGCAGATCTTCAAAAGAGTTTTGAAGATCCTCCAGATCAGATCCAGATCTGATTTTTGGAGGTGTGATAGAGAAGAAGAGGATCTCCAGATCCAACCCGAGTGGATACCGGTAGAGGCCAGGCGCTTGCGTGGCTAAGATCCAGAACCTTCCGCTGCAATCAGGATCATCTACAGGGTAATAGGATTACCCAAATCAGGTAAATTAAATTTGATTTAATTTATCTTTTTAATTTTATTTTATTAAAATAATAAGAATCAGATCTGAAACATATCAAGATCTGATTGAGATCAAGAGAAAAATTTTTGAAATATATCTCTTGATCTGATCAGATCTGAACGAACCTGGACCGGGAAATCAGGATTTTTCCTTAGATTTACATTTGCCATTTGATGATAGACAGTAATAGAAAGCACATCGATCTGAACTATCGGCCCTCCATACTGATTTTTAATCTGAGATAATACTTTTCTGCCCAGCTCCACCTCAATAGGAACACTCCTGTAAGTAGATGTAACCTGCATACCATCATTCTCTGGGTTCACCTTTATTTTACTAGTTCCATCTATCTCAGACCTCCTCAAGATGCTCTTCTCATCAAAGATCATGTCCCTGCTGATCACTGACTTCTGTGCCTGAGAGTCCCATAGCAGGTACCCCTTGACTCCTTGTGGATATCCTATGAATATCATCTTTTGAGATTTTGAGTCTAATTTGCTCCTTTCAGTTGCCTCCACATATGCATAGATGCAATCGAAGACTTTTAGAAAGTTGAAATGGCATTGGATCACAAAGGCAAAATGGGGGGGGGGGGGGGGGGGGGGGGGGGGGGGGGGGGGGGGGGGGGGGGGGGGGGGGGGGGGGGGGGGGGGGGGGGGGGGGGGGGGGGGGGGGGGGGGGGGGGGGGGGGGGGGGGGGGGGGGGGGGGGGGGGGGGGGGGGGGGGGGGGGGGGGGGGGGGGGGGGGGGGGGGGGGGGGGGGGGGGGGGGGGGGGGGGGGGGGGGGGGGGGGGGGGGGGGGGGGGGGGGGGGGGGGGGGGGGGGGGGGGGGGGGGGGGGGGGGGGGGGGGGGGGGGGGGGGGGGGGGGGGGGGGGGGGGGGGGGGGGGGGGGGGGGGGGGGGGGGGGGGGGGGGGGGGGGGGGGGGGGGGGGGGGGGGGGGGGGGGGGGGGGGGGGGGGGGGGGGGGGGGGGGGGGGGGGGGGGGGGGGGGGGGGGGGGGGGGGGGGGGGGGGGGGGGGGGGGGGGGGGGGGGGGGGGGGGGGGGGGGGGGGGGGGGGGGGGGGGGGGGGGGGGGGGGGGGGGGGGGGGGGGGGGGGGGGGGGGGGGGGGGGGGGGGGGGGGGGGGGGGGGGGGGGGGGGGGGGGGGGGGGGGGGGGGGGGGGGGGGGGGGGGGGGGGGGGGGGGGGGGGGGGGGGGGGGGGGGGGGGGGGGGGGGGGGGGGGGGGGGGGGGGGGGGGGGGGGGGGGGGGGGGGGGGGGGGGGGGGGGGGGGGGGGGGGGGGGGGGGGGGGGGGGGGGGGGGGGGGGGGGGGGGGGGGGGGGGGGGGGGGGGGGGGGGGGGGGGGGGGGGGGGGGGGGGGGGGGGGGGGGGGGGGGGGGGGGGGGGGGGGGGGGGGGGGGGGGGGGGGGGGGGGGGGGGGGGGGGGGGGGGGGGGGGGGGGGGGGGGGGGGGGGGGGGGGGGGGGGGGGGGGGGGGGGGGGGGGGGGGGGGGGGGGGGGGGGGGGGGGGGGGGGGGGGGGGGGGGGGGGGGGGGGGGGGGGGGGGGGGGGGGGGGGGGGGGGGGGGGGGGGGGGGGGGGGGGGGGGGGGGGGGGGGGGGGGGGGGGGGGGGGGGGGGGGGGGGGGGGGGGGGGGGGGGGGGGGGGGGGGGGGGGGGGGGGGGGGGGGGGGGGGGGGGGGGGGGGGGGGGGGGGGGGGGGGGGGGGGGGGGGGGGGGGGGGGGGGGGGGGGGGGGGGGGGGGGGGGGGGGGGGGGGGGGGGGGGGGGGGGGGGGGGGGGGGGGGGGGGGGGGGGGGGGGGGGGGGGGGGGGGGGGGGGGGGGGGGGGGGGGGGGGGGGGGGGGGGGGGGGGGGGGGGGGGGGGGGGGGGGGGGGGGGGGGGGGGGGGGGGGGGGGGGGGGGGGGGGGGGGGGGGGGGGGGGGGGGGGGGGGGGGGGGGGGGGGGGGGGGGGGGGGGGGGGGGGGGGGGGGGGGGGGGGGGGGGGGGGGGGGGGGGGGGGGGGGGGGGGGGGGGGGGGGGGGGGGGGGGGGGGGGGGGGGGGGGGGGGGGGGGGGGGGGGGGGGGGGGGGGGGGGGGGGGGGGGGGGGGGGGGGGGGGGGGGGGGGGGGGGGGGGGGGGGGGGGGGGGGGGGGGGGGGGGGGGGGGGGGGGGGGGGGGGGGGGGGGGGGGGGGGGGGGGGGGGGGGGGGGGGGGGGGGGGGGGGGGGGGGGGGGGGGGGGGGGGGGGGGGGGGGGGGGGGGGGGGGGGGGGGGGGGGGGGGGGGGGGGGGGGGGGGGGGGGGGGGGGGGGGGGGGGGGGGGGGGGGGGGGGGGGGGGGGGGGGGGGGGGGGGGGGGGGGGGGGGGGGGGGGGGGGGGGGGGGGGGGGGGGGGGGGGGGGGGGGGGGGGGGGGGGGGGGGGGGGGGGGGGGGGGGGGGGGGGGGGGGGGGGGGGGGGGGGGGGGGGGGGGGGGGGGGGGGGGGGGGGGGGGGGGGGGGGGGGGGGGGGGGGGGGGGGGGGGGGGGGGGGGGGGGGGGGGGGGGGGGGGGGGGGGGGGGGGGGGGGGGGGGGGGGGGGGGGGGGGGGGGGGGGGGGGGGGGGGGGGGGGGGGGGGGGGGGGGGGGGGGGGGGGGGGGGGGGGGGGGGGGGGGGGGGGGGGGGGGGGGGGGGGGGGGGGGGGGGGGGGGGGGGGGGGGGGGGGGGGGGGGGGGGGGGGGGGGGGGGGGGGGGGGGGGGGGGGGGGGGGGGGGGGGGGGGGGGGGGGGGGGGGGGGGGGGGGGGGGGGGGGGGGGGGGGGGGGGGGGGGGGGGGGGGGGGGGGGGGGGGGGGGGGGGGGGGGGGGGGGGGGGGGGGGGGGGGGGGGGGGGGGGGGGGGGGGGGGGGGGGGGGGGGGGGGGGGGGGGGGGGGGGGGGGGGGGGGGGGGGGGGGGGGGGGGGGGGGGGGGGGGGGGGGGGGGGGGGGGGGGGGGGGGGGGGGGGGGGGGGGGGGGGGGGGGGGGGGGTGGGGGGGGGGGGGGGGGGGGGGGGGGGGGGGGGGGGGGGGGGGGGGGGGGGGGGGGGGGGGGGGGGGGGGGGGGGGGGGGGGGGGGGGGGGGGGGGGGGGGGGGGGGGGGGGGGGGGGGGGGGGGGGGGGGGGGGGGGGGGGGGGGGGGGGGGGGGGGGGGGGGGGGGGGGGGGGGGGGGGGGGGGGGGGGGGGGGGGGGGGGGGGGGGGGGGGGGGGGGGGGGTGGGGGGGGGGGGGGGGGGGGGGGGGGGGGGGGGGGGGGGGGGGGGGGGGGGGGGGGGGGGGGGGGGGGGGGGGGGGGGGGGGGGGGGGGGGGGGGGGGGGGGGGGGGGGGGGGGGGGGGGGGGGGGGGGGGGGGGGGGGGGGGGGGGGGGGGGGGGGGGGGGGGGGGGGGGGGGGGGGGGGGGGGGGGGGGGGGGGGGGGGGGGGGGGGGGGGGGGGGGGGGGGGGGGGGGGGGGGGGGGGGGGGGGGGGGGGGGGGGGGGGGGGGGGGGGGGGGGGGGGGGGCTGAGGGGCAAACACTCTATTTTTCTTTGTTAGACCCATACCCCTTGAAATCATAATGAAGTAACAAAGTATTTTGCCCCCTCTAGCTAATACAAGCTGTCCCACAATCCGAGTGCACAATCAACCGCTTTGCTTGTACTTTGGAAACTTAATCCTATGCTGTTTGCCAAAGATACACGGCTCACAAAGATCTGTGCTCTCCTTCAGGGCTGGGATTATACCTCTTCTGCTTAGTTCTATGAGCCCACAGTCACTCATATGATCCATCCGATAGTGCCACAGCTAATATAAAATCTACTTCTTCCGTGCCGCTGCTTGCACCTCTACACTATTATTTATCACTGAGCCTTCCATTCTGTAAAGATTGTTGCTCAGTCTTCTATCTCTCATCACCACCAAAGCTTCTTTGAAAATTTTCAGACATCCACTCCCAGCCTGGCTACTAAAAGCATAACCCTGCTCCTCTAAGTAGCCCAAAAAAATTAAATTCTTTTTCAACTCTGGTACATGTCTGATATTTGATAATATACGAATGATCCCGTCGTACATCTTCACCCTGATAGAGCCAATTCCAACTACTTTGCATGGGTGATCATCTCCAAGGCTGACACTTTCATCATCGGCCTTTTGGTAGGTAGCAAACCACTCCTGATGAGAAGTATAGTGGTGCGAGCATGCTGAATCTAATATCCATATAGTATCGCATTCTATGGTTCTATCTGATACAACTAGCAGGTCTTCTCCACTACTCACAGAAGCTGTATCATCTTCCTTGCTGGCCTTTCCTTTTTTTGATCTCAAAAGGGGACAATCTCTCCTCAGGTGTCCAGGCTGATGATATTTATAACATTTTAATATCATCTTCCTCTGATTGCAAGACTTTGACCTACCCTTGGATTTTTCTCTTGTCTTCTTCTTTTGATCTTCCCTATCTTTCGTTCACAGTCAAGATCTCAAACTTAGGGTCTCCCTTGCAGATCTTCTTCCTTTGCTCATTTGATCTGAGCACACCAACAACCTCTTCATAGTTTAGGGTCTCCTTCCCATAAACTAGAGTTGTTATGAGACCATCATATGAACATGGGAGAGAATATAATAGCGGCAATGCCCGATCCTCCTCATCGATCTTCACATCCAAACTCATCACCTCAGAACACACCTGATTGAACCTTTGGATATGTGCAACAAGATCTCCGCCTTCGGACATCCTCAGACTATACAGCTATTTCTTCAATCATAGCTCATTCGTCATGTTCTTTTTCATGTATGTGTTCTCTAATCTCTCCCAGAGCCCTTTTGCCATAGTCTCTATGCAAACCTTGGGCAAAACCTGATCGATCAAGCACATCCAAATTATACTAAAAATAATTTCCTCCAGTACTTTTCAATCCTCAGCACCGATCTTTTTCGATCTTTCTTTTGTCAAGATCTTGTAGATCCTCTGCTGAACCAATAAGTTCTTTACTCTTTGTTGTCAAAAGAGAAAGTTTTTCTTGCCATCGAACTTCTCAAAATCCATCTTGAATCCACTTGATCCCATGATTTCAAACAAGTCAAGAACAGATTTCTAACATCCTTCACGATCACACACCAATAAAACTATCCTTCACAAAAGATCTAACTAGCCCTAGATCCTCTTTTCAAACTTCTGTATCACCGTTCCTCTATATAAACAATTTTCACCTCAATCTAGAGACAACCATGAAGCAAATTAGAAATTTTAGGATAAAATCTGATGCAACAGATCCTGGATGTAGTAAATCCTAGGTGTCTTCCTTTCTTCCATGCAACACCGCTCTGATACCAAATATTAGAAATATGCGCTCTTCCCACATGGATCGACATAACTGTTGTGATTAGCCAAGCAATCAAGAAAGTACTTCTTAGAGATCTCTATAAAAGTATAATCAAATAAATCAAAAAATAGAGAAGAAGAGAAGAAGAGATTTTCGGAAGAAAAGAGCTTTTATTTAGCATATTTCAATATTCTTACAATCTTGTCCTATTTTTAGTACATATACTTTACAAAAGGTCAAGCTCAAGCTAATAGAAAAACTTCTCAAATCCAAACAACCCATGTATATAAAATAATAATCTGCAAAAACTAAGCCAGCCCAGTTTCAGACTGAGCCGGCTAACCTATGACTGGATCGGTTCAGTCCCAGACTAGGGACTGAGCCGATCCAGTTGTGTACCATGCCAACAACCCAAAAATACTGCTCTCTATCTAGGTTTTCCTTTGAGACCTAGTTGACCCAGTCCTAGACTGAGCTGACCCAGTTCCCAACTGAGCCAGCTCTATCTCATAGTGAGCTGACCCAGTTTCTGAACTTTACTATTGAGACTAATTCTTCTTTCGACTCACTTCCATTTTTTCATAACCTATCTTCTCATGTTTTCAAGACTTGGGAGTGCCACTTCTGAGCTCGCAGTAGAAACCTGGGTGGTCGGACTAGGTGACATAGGTGGAGGAGGTGGAGGTCGAGGCATGGCTGCCCTAGTCATGGCATCTATTACTGCTGCTGGTGGTATCACACCTGGAGCAAGTCTCTCTATTTTTTCAATCAAACTCCCCATGGCTTCAAGTACTTGAATAATGTCCTACTGCTATGCCTGACCTAAACTACTGATCGCTGCCATCATCTTAGTGCCTCCAGACTCAACTCTCTCCCTGAGCTCAGCAAGCTCCTCAATAATACTGGAGTGATCAGTGGGTGTGCCATGTGCATGCTCTCTCTGCTCCAGAGTAGTAAGCCTCTGAGACATAGTTCTCATCTCAGTCTATACAATCTCTACTCTCTCAGACAATCCCCAAATCTCTCTATTGACTCTGGTAGATATCATATCTGCCAGTCTCTCCATAGATGCAGAGTCAGCAGTTGGTGTCTGTGGGAATCCCCCGTGGGTGGAGCTCAAGGTGTCATAGGTGTATCAGGTTCAGTGTTAGGTGCATCTCGGGCTGCAACTGGAGTAAAGGGCTCTCCTGCCTCTACAACCCTAGGCACTCTTCTTTCTTGACCAGAATTGTTCTTAACCCATCTTCCATCCTCTACATGATACTGCATTCTGGTCAAAGCTTTCATATCATAAACATCATAGTGAGACTACTTCTTACTTGCTTCATTCTCTAGTGACACTCCAGCAGTCTCAAAGATCCTAGTCAGGGCCATTCCATAGGGCAAGCATACCTTGTTTCTTGATGTAGCCTCTCTCATCTGATGCATCATTATACTGGATAGGTTTATTTGAGTTTCCTGAACCATCAAATATATCATACACAACTCTCTTTCAGACATAAAGTCATGTCTACCTAATTTTAGAATAAAAATCTTACTGATGATGTGATGAAGAACTCTTATTTTCACTGATAGTATGGGTGTCAGTACATCTCCAATGATATCATCCCTACCCATAATTAATCTCAAACCCCTCTTTTTGTCAGATAATTTATCAAGCACAAAACCTTCTTTTATAATACCAAAAATCTGAGCCAAACTCTCCTCTGTTACCTCAATTTGTATGCCTTTGACTGTACTTACAATTTAAGAAAATCTTCTTTTAAGATTTTCATAAAACTCTCTAACCAATTTAGGGTACATTGGGATATTCATTTAACAAAAATCTTTCCATCCCATTCTCTCAATCCACAATCCAATAGAAAAATTATATTCCTCAAAAAATCCAAAATCAATTCTTCTCCCCATTGCTATGGCTCTAGTGGCCATTCTACTGATAGGTGAAGATGGTGGAGGAGGAGAGTTCGGTATACCTTGCTCTAGTTGAGTTTCTTCCTGAATGGGTTCTTTTTGAATGGATTTCTCCCGAATGGGTTCTTCGGAAGGTTGAGAAACCTCAGATGGTTGGGATATCGCTCGTTCCATTTGGGCTTTCTTCTCCTCTCCATTCTTCGGCTCCATGGGTATTACAAACTTTCCACACTCCACGCCTTTCTCCAACCATTTTACCCGAATTTGGTCCTTAACTTTACGAATCGAAGGGAAGAGATGGTAGGAAAGCAAGTAGACACTGTTGGATTGAGTTTGGAAGGACGAGAGTCCCTCTGCTCGTCGAGATGAAGAATCTCTAGGACATTGCGTATTGTCATCCACAACGTTCTAGGCATCACCTAGCTTTGATACCAAATTATAGACCCATGATATCGCTCGAACGCCAATTAGTCTTGACATCACAAGCACCCCGATAACATGTTGTAGAAGCTCCTGATCTTTAGCATGGACCTGAAGAAACCTGTGACGTTCTCTATGGGCAGCATACCACCAATCCTCCATCTAGATCTGTGATGGGGCGTCTCTTCCTTGGGCTTGAGGGAGACGCCCCCTTCTCTAGGCCATCTTCAAGAACCCTACAATGGCAACTCTAGAGAGAAGAGAAGAAGAGAGTTGAGGAAGAAAAGGTCTGTATTGATTTCAACCTTGAAAATCCTAATACAACCTATGTATTTATACATAGCCATTAGGCCCGACCAAAAAACTCCCCGGCTAACCCAATACATGAAAGCATTCACCGAGCCCATGTATACCCATGTCTCCCATGCTCTCATCCTCTGGATCTAGATCCAATCCATACATGAATTAGCCCCCTTAAGATCTTTCAAACCTGGCCTTAAGAACCCTAGGATCAACACAGACCCTAGTCCAAAATAGACCCTCGTGTAACTTTGCCCACGCACTGAGCCGACTCAGTCTCAGCATTGAGCTGACTAAGTTCCACTAGGTCGGCTCAGTCTGAAATTGAGCTGGCCCAGTCCTATACGTGCCAACAGTCCTAAACATATAGCTCTCTATTTTGTCTGTGTACTGAGACTTAGCCGACCTAATTTTGGATTGAGCCGGCTAACCTGTAGAAAATCTTCTTTCTACAGTCTTGATTCTTCAGCTTTGGTTTCTTGCTTCACCTTATGTCCTAGATCTCCGAAGCACCAACCAAACCCTTGGAATCTCTGGAGCCAACACCCTAACTCCACCCATGGCCTCCTAAGGCTTGGGAGCACCACAAATCCTCACAATCTCCACCTTGGTGCCGCAAGCCTTGGCAAACCCCTCGATAATGACCTCTTGCATGATTTAGCTGTCCCTGCGCACTTGATAGCCCCTATGCAAACATCACCTCCACAAGTCCTCTTCAATTGTTGTGCACCCTTGAGACCTTTAAGATGACCATCTCCACCATTGAAGATTTGTGCTTGCTGTTAGATATGTGTGCCCTAGAAGCTAAAATTGACTGACACTTGTAATACACTTCTAGGGGCAAAATTATAATTTTAACTATAAATAATAAAATGAATTATTTTCTATCACATGTGTATTTAGTGTTTGTGATACATCTCTTGAGTTAATGGTAATGATAATTTTTATTTTCAAGAGTTAAAAATTTAAGACAAGAATTTTCATTATTAACTCATAAAAGGCTCATGACCGTAGGATCGTCATAAGGATGGTGATTGATCCAGAAGGTTAGTGTACAATCACTTCTTCATAGTAGATGAGTCTTGAGTCTATGGTGTAGAGACACTAGAGTGAGAGTATAGGTACTCATTAGAGAACGAAGGCACTGAGCGTGACCACCTCGAGTAGTCATAAGAAAGTCTACCTTCTCATCGATGACTGACTCGAAGCTGCAGTGGTGTGTCTGGTTCTTTGACCTGAGGTGCATCGATAGTTCACCTTGAGGGTGTTATAGTTTGACTACACCATGACTCGGTCTCCTAGCCATTCGGAATCCTGAGGTGTATGTTGGCTATAGCATGTTCATTGTAGGAATTGGATTGCACCAAGATGGAATCTATCTACCTCGGTGGATGAGGAGCAGCCCTATGATGATCATGAGAATCAAGTCCATAAGCCCATGGCCATGGCAGAGAGTGAAATAATAGAAAGAGTTTCTATTAAGGTTTTCACATCGGACTTGAATCGAATGATTAAATCATATGATAGAAATTAGGGTTTGACGAGTTCACCTTAACCCTAATCTGATCGGGGCTCAAGATAGAAGAACTTAATCACACAAGTAGCTGCACCAAGAGGTTCATTTTTCAGTTTTGATGGGTTGCCACCATATACTGCTAGGTGTCACTGGTGGATTTTGGGAGCAATTAGAATGATTTAGATGATCGATCATTCTAGTTGTCTGAATCAGAAGAGTTCTGATCCATCGAAAGGAAGTTTTCGATGATGTCGATGATGGAGATCATGACATATCCCATTACCATATAGAACTGAACCTAACTGGATCACACAAATAAGGTTTGGATCTGGATATCATCAATTGGACTAACCCAGTTCAATTGATTTGAATTAGATTCAATTAGGTTCAAGAAAATCGTGCTAGCACACGATTGAGCCTAACGTTCTCCTTTATTATCATTAAAAGTTGTCTCGACTGAGCCAAATGTGTTTGTGCTCACTCAGGTACCTTTACCTAGTCTGATTGAAATTTGTCTAGGTTAGAAAAGGGTTGTCTTAATTTATGAGATAAATTTGAGATAACACCTGTCATTTTCCATCACCTGCTAATTCTTGTCCTTTGACTTTGGTCAAACGTTGACCTTTGACCCTTGGACATCTGCCCATATGTCATGCACCCATAGGAGAGACTTTTTGACCAAGTCCACCTACCATTTGGTAGGCAGATGGAGGGTGCATGCCTAGGATGGCGTGCACCCCATGTGGATAAACACTGGAGTCCCATACGGATGGGACTCTAGGTTGCTTCTTGGATTCAAACTAGGTGACCCTTACCTATAGACTTTGATCAGTCTAAGGCGCCATCTAAGGATGAATCTATGGGGCTCTCATCTGATTGGATCAGGTGATGTCATCCCATCAATCAGATTTAGATCTGATTGCACGAAGCAACGCGATTGGTCGGGATGATGCAGCACTGCATGGCGCAGCAGGGTCTATAAATAAACCCTATCTACGTCCAACCTTAAGAAGAGTTTCTCTTAGCCCATGCCCCAAGACTGCCCCTCTCCCTCCTCCATGCCATCTTCTGATCCTCTCTCTCCTCTCCATGTCCAAGGAAGTTGGGCTTCAGTTTGGTACAATCCAGGCAAGAAAAGGCTGATGAGAAAGGAAGAAGGCAGCACTATTGCAGAGATGACTACTGATCTTCAGAAGGAGTTTTGAAGATCCTCCAAATTAGATCCAGATCTAATTTTTGGAGACATGATAAAGAAGGAGAAGATCTCTAGATCCAGCTCAAGTGGATACCGATAGAGGCCAGGCACTTGCATGGCTAGATCTAGAACCTCAGGCAATCAGCAGGATCATCAAAGGATAATTGGATTACCCAAAACCAAGATAATATTAATTTAAATTTAATTTAATTTAATTTTTTTTATTTATTAGATCATAAAATTAGATCTGAAAAGTGTCAGATCTAATCTGAATCTAAGAGAAAATTTTTGAAATATGCCTCTTGATCCAATTAGATTTGAATGAACCTGATCTGAAAAATCTGATTTTCTCCTTCACTTGCTTCTTGGCACCATCCTAGAATTGTAGAATCCCTTCTGCTTAGCAGCTGCATCACTTTCTTTGGACTTTCCTAGAGAACCTATAGCATTTCTGTACCAGCACATACTATACCACTTGACACGATCCTTTTAGAGCTACGCCTGTCCACCTGCACACATCGCTCCACCTGGAACTGTGAATCATCGATGCTTTGAACTTATGCCAAATTTTCTCTCCACTTATGAAGCCACCACTACGGAGCTTCACCTATATCCGAAGTCCACTTGATGCCATAGAAGTTGACTCTATCATTGAGTCCCTTGAGGCCAACCACTCAATGCTGCACTGCTAAGCCTGCCGCTGCACCTCGAATACTATCGCTATCCCTTCGAGCCCTCCGTACTCTACAGACCCCTTTGAAGCTATCTTGGATATCTCCACAACCCGCGGGCACCTTCGAAATCCAAGAGCTCATCCAACTCTTCTGAAACCAATGACTGAACCCTAGAAAATTTCATCCTAGTCCTTCTCTTCTATCCCTACACTAGCCATTGCTTCAGTTACATCCGGAGAATCATCCTCCTTCTGAACCACGACTCTCCCTGATGCTCTTACAGAAGAAACCTGATTCATGATACTTTCGACTACCTGAGACCTCCTGGCGCTCCCTAAGACCTCCTAGCTCTTCCTGAGACCTCCTTTCGATTTTTCTGAGAAGCCCCTAACACCATTTGCTGAGATACAATCCTCGACTGCTGCACCATCGAGCCTCTCTCAACCCCTATGTCTTTAGGGTAGCGCTTCTGTAGCACTCCAGCACTCCTTGACTCATCTCTATGTCGCTCTACAGCCGTCCAACCCTAACTTATTGGACCTCCATGGATCATCCATCTCCATCACTTCTAAGACTTCGCAAATCCATGCTCTGATCGAAACACTGAATACATTTCCAACTACTTCCCCGCCTTCCTAACACCGAAGGATGTACAGTTGCTTCTTCAGCCTTCCTTCGACCATTACCCCTTGAGAAACCTCTCTTTAATAGCCCTATACTGCCCATCTTCCTAGAGAACCCTGATGCTCTCTACTGAGATACCTCCCTCGGCTGCTGCATCGCTGAGCCTCTCTTAGTCCTGCATCTCCAGGAAAGTGCTACTACAGCACTCCAGTGCTTCCTGCCTGTCACATAACCATCATACACCCCGATCTTTCCACCAAGATCGATCAGCAAATCATGCACCAAATTCTTCCACCCCAAAAAAATCCCTTTTCGTTAGTCCTCTCAACCTTCAACTCGCTACTTCTGGTTGGCCAAACCACAGCAACAACAAGGATAGATTTGAGACATACCATGGAATCCTTGTGTAGATTTTTGATTTTACCTTGTACGATTTCTTCTTTCCTTTCATGCACCATCAGGCTCTGAAACTTGGCTCTGATACCATATTGTCGTCCATAACATTCTAGGCATCATCTAGCTCTAATACCAAATTGTAGACCCATGATATCACTCAAACGCCAATCATCCTTGACATCATAAGCACCTCGATACCATGTTGCGGAAGCTCCTGATCTTTAGCATGGACCTGAAGGAACCTATGACATTCTCTATGGGCAGCACACCACCGATCCTCCACCTGGATCTATGATGGGGTGCCTCCCTCCTTGGGTTTGAGGGAGACACCCCCTTCTCTAGGCCTTCTTTAAGAACCCTAGGGTGGCAACTCTAGAGAGAAGAGAAGAAGAGAGTTGAGGAGAAAAGGTCTGTATTAATTCCAACCTTGAAAACCCTAATACAACTTATGTATTTATACATAGCCATTAGGCCCGACCAAAAAACTCTCCGGCTAACCCAATACATGAAAGTACTCATCGAACCCATGCACACCCATGTCTCCAATGCTTTCATCCTCTGGATCTAGATTCGATCTATACATAAATTAGTCCCCTTAAGGCCTTTCAAACCAAGCCTTAAGACCCCTAGGATCAATCCAGATTTTAGTCCAAAATAGATCCTCACGTAACTCTACTCGTGAACTGAGCCGACTAAGTTCCACTGGGTCAGCTCTATCTGAAACTGAGCCGGTCCAGTCTTGTGCCGTGCCAGTAGTTCCGAACGTGCAGCTCTCTATTTTGCCTATGCACTGAGACTTAGCCGATCCAGTTTTGGACTGAGCTGGCTAACCTATAGAAAATCTTCTTTCTGCAGTCTTAATTCTCCAACTTTGATTTCTTACTTCATCTTATATCCCAGGTCTCCGAAGCACCAACCAAACCCCTGGAATCTCCAGAGTCAACATCCTGACTCCACCTATGGCCTCCCAAGGCTTGAGAGCACCACAAATTCTCACATTGCGAATAGTCATGGATCCATTTTAATCGCCTGTGGCCTCGACCCTCGAGTCGACTCATGGTTTTGAATTAGTTTGTTCAAGTCAACTCGAGCAATAGTTCTAAAACTTTCAAAGTTTTAGAAGAAATTTTGGCATTCAAAATAATGTCTAGTTATTTTTCTAGATATTTATCATTAATAATATCCATAAAATTTAATTCTTTTGAATTTAATTTGATTTATCTAGAATTATAAAAATTAAAATTTAATCAGATTGATAGCAAAGTCCTAAGTCTCTTCTAATTATGCTAATTTTTTTTCATTAAGAAGTTTTATGAATATGTCAGCTAATTGTTTATTAGTACTAACAAATTCAAATACCACATCATTGTTTTGTACATGATCTCTTATGAAGTGATGTCTTATCTTAATGTGTTTGGATCTTGAGTGTTGAATTGGATTCTTGGTTAAATTGATTGCACCTATGTTATCACATCTTATGGATATCTTATTAAGTTTGAATCCAAAATCTTCTAATTATTATTTAATCTAAAGAATTTGTGCACAACAACTCTCAGCAGCTATATATTCGACCTCGATCGTTGAGAGTGCTACTAAATTTTGTTTCTTACTAAACCAAAAAATTAAATTTACTCCTATGAATTAACATGTATTACTAGTGCTTTTCTTATCAAGTTTGCATCCAGCAAAATCAGCATCAAAGTAATCAATTAATTCAAATTTAGATGCTCTATTATACCATAGTCCTACATTAAGTGTCCCAAATAAGTATCTAAAGATTCTTTTGATAGCATGCAAATGTGATTCTCTAGGATCTAATTGATACCTAGCACACATGCAAACATTGAATACTATATTTGGTCTACTTACGGTAAGATAAAGAAGTGAGCCTATCATACCTCTATATAATTTTAAATCTACTTTCTTACCTTTTTCATCTTTGTCAAGTTTGTAGGATGTACCTATTGGTGTGCGAATTGGTCTTGAACTCTCCATCCCAAACTTCTTGAGTATTTTCTTTGCATATTTTATTTGATTGATGGAGATCCTCTCTTCATTTTACTTGATTTGAGGTCCGAGGAAGAAGTTTAACTTTTCCATCCTGCTAATTTCAAACTCATCCTGTATTAGCTTAGCAAATTTTTGACAAAGGATTTCATTAGTAGCACCAAAAATAATATCATCCATATAGATTTGTGCAACTAATAGATTCATATCTTTTCTTTTTAAGAACAAGATTTTATCAACATTTTCTCTAGTAAATTCATTATCTAGTAAGAATTTACTTAATCTTTTATACCAAGCACGTGGGGCTTGTTTTAGACCATACAGGGCTTTATGTAATTTGAATATATGATTTAGAAATGCATGATTTTCAAATTTAGGTGGTTGTTCAACATGCACTTCTTTCGCTATATAACCATTAAGAAATATACTTTTTACATCTATTTGGTATAATTTGAAATTCATGAAACATGCAAAAGTAAGCAATAGTCTAATGGCCTCTAATCTAGCTATAGGGATAAAGATTTCATCAAAATCAATGCCTTCTTCCTGATTATATTTTTTTGCTGCTAATGTAGCCTTATTTCTTATAATAGTTTCATGTTCATCCAATTTTTTTCTATATACCCATTTAGTTCCAATTATTGGACGGTCATTTGGTCTATCGACTAGGGTCCATACTTTATTTTTTTCAAATTGATTTAATTCTTCTTGCATGGCATCTATCTAATATGGATCATTTTTAGCTTCTTCTATTGATTTAGATTCAATTTATGATATAAAAGTTATATAATTATTTACATTTCTAAGATAAGATCGTGTTCTTACTTCTTGTGATGGATCATCGATTATAAGATCTTTAGGATGTCCATGTGCATACCTCCATTCTTTTGGCGACTCCTCTCTTGGACTTTGAGAGGACTATTCATTCTTTTCTTCTTCATTATTTTGAGGTGGAGTATCCTTAAGTGTTAGATTATCCATCTTGTCATGAAGATTTTCTGCATTCTCATCTAAAGTATCTTATTTTCTAATAGATTTGTCATTATATTCATTAAAGATAACATGAATTGATTTTTCAACAATGAGAGTTCTCTTGTTGAAGACTCTATATGCCTTGCTTGATGAAGAGTATCCTAAGAAGATACCCTCATCGGACTTGGCATCAAATTTTCTCAAGTTAGTTTTGGTAATCCTCTTTCAAGATCTTTCCTCATTAATTTTGAGAGTAAGTCCATACTAGCATGACCTAATCTATGATGCCACAACCAACTAGTTTCATTGACCTTGGCATCCATTGTCACAAGACATTGACCATTTTTCATGTGTAGATCATCAAGATCTACCATGTAGACATTGTTATGTCTGTATCCTATGAACATGATATCATTGTCATTTGGATTAGAAACAATACATCATAGAGATTCAAAAGTTACTTTAAATTTCTTATCATAAAATTGACTAATGCTAAGCAAATTATGTTTCAACTTATCAACTAGCAATATATTTTGAATAGAAGTAGAAGGAATGATACGAATGTTACCGATGTCAATGATACGTCCCTTTTCATTATCACCAAATGTAACTACTCCTTTTTCTTTAGACTCAAAAGTGATAAATTGAGATTTATCATCCATCATGTGCCTTGAACAGCCACTATCAAGATACCAAAGCCTTTTCTTATCTTGGGCTGTAAGACACTCCTACATAAGAAAATCAAATTAAGTTTTTAGGTACCCAAGTCATCTTGGATCCTTTGGGGTTAGTGCTCACGGTTTCTTTTGAAATCTAAATTATTTTAACTATTTTTTTATTTAATTTTCTAAAATCACATGAATAAAACTTATGACCAATTTTGCCACAACAAAAATATGAGATATTTAAAGTAGAGTTTGATGAAGCTTTAACAAATAGATTTTTGAATAGTTTTTATTTCTTATGAGGTTTAAATCCTAATCCAGCCTTGTTAAAAATAGCTCTTTGCTCATTTAGTAGCATATTTAATTTTTCAGAACTATAGGTAAATCTTTCTACAAATGATTTGATTTTTGCTAGTTTATCATTCAATTTCTGGTATTCATTAGTAAGCAAATTCAATTTTTTAGAAAATATTTTTTTTTCATGAGCAAGTTCTGAATTTAACTTTTTCAAATCTTTATTTTTTAAAGTTACTTTCCTATATTTGGTCATAAGTTTAGAAAAAGCCTCTTGTAACTCATCAAAAATAAAATCTAAGGAGTTTTCAGCATTTACCTCCTTATGATGTGCCATCAGACAAAGATTGGCTTCTTCTTCGGAGCTAGAGTCCTCACTATCACTCCAAGTGGTCATCATCGCCTTCTTCTTGAGCTTTTTGGATGATTTCTTGAGAAGGGGGCAGTCCATCCTAAAGTGGCAGGGTTTCTTGCACTCGAAGTAAATTGGTAGCTCCTTTTCTTTGTCCTTGGTTTACCTTTGAAGGTCTTCTTCTTGAATTTTTGCTTCTTCTTTCGCATAAATTTCTTAAACTTTCTTGCTATCATGGCCAAGTCTTTTTCTTCCTCCTCTTCATCGGATTCCTCACTCTCATCATCCTTGAAATTAGTTGTCTTGAGAGCTATGATCTTTTTCTTCTTGGTTTCCTCCTTCATGTTTTGCCTCATATTCAATTCATGAGTCATTAAGGACCTAAGAAGCTCTTCCAATGGTAGCTTGTTGAGGTCTTTAGCTTCTTGGATGGTGGTGACTTTTGCTTTCTAAGCTTTCGAAAGTGACCTAAGAATTTTACGAACAAGCTCACTGTTAGTATAAGATTTATCCAAGCTTTTCAAACCATTGATAATATCCATAAATCTAGTAAACATTTCAAAAATAGATTCATTTGACTTTATTTTAAATAATTCATATCGATGGACAAGCATATTTATTTTAGACTCCTTTACTTGATTGGTACCCTCATGGGTAACCTCTAGCCTATCCCAAATCTCCTTGGCCGAAGCATAAGTAAAAATTCTATTGAATTCATTAGGGTTTAATGCACAATATAGGATATGTTGGGAATTATATCCTAAAGTCAATCATCTAGGTTATAGATGGTTGAGCTAAATATAATTATACTTAAATTATTAATAAATAAAATTATTATTTTGATATTTTCATCACTTTGTGCATCTTTCTGTAATGAGCTCTTCTATGATGAAGTTCTTAGGACTATTTAGACTCGACAAAGAAGAATTTATCATTTAGTCCCTAAACCAGTTCGTGATCAAATAATTCATTATTATCTAGGACGACAACGTATCGAGTGTAGATCATTGTGTGCCATAAGTATTGATTATCCTCTTAACCAAAAAGTATAGAGATACTATTATGGTATGCAGGTGAAGTGTAGGGGTACATTTTACAAAACGTGATCCAAGTGAAGCTCTCTTCTGCCAAGAGTTGCTCATGAAGGATATGGGTATATATGTCCCTTAGACCTGAGATCACCATAGTGACTTGCAAGCAACTCACTGTACTTAGGTATCGGACTACCTGAATTTCTAATTTAGTGATGGAAGGCTACTAGGTGCAGTCAAGTACTTGACTTATCGGTGCATGAGTCAAGATGGAATTGCCCCCTACAACTATTGGAGCAAGTGTATCATTGTATTTCAATTTAACAAATCCTCGATCGGGGTAGTCCATATGATAGACGCTAAGTTTTGAAATACATTGTGGATAAATTTTAGGATTGGCAGTAAACCCTAGATCATCCTTTGAGCATCGAGGTCAAGGGAATAAATTATACGGTAACCATATTCCATAGGTTCGTCATTATTGCATTGCAACTTTTTGACCTATCTGAACATCGGGTACCATTGCTAGATGGTCACATTGATTGGTACAGAAAATTGATTTCTATGCTACTTGCTTAGGATTCGAACCTATGGGGTCACATACATAAGGAGTTTTTACCTAATTTGATGGCTGATCATGAGTCTTGATGACCTAGGACACTATGGTCAAAAGTCCCACTAGACTGGGACTTTGCGACCAAGAGTCTTGCCAGATTGAAACTCTGAGTCCTACTTATGTAGGACTCTCTGATCAAAAGTTCCATTGATCTGGGACTCTAAGATCGTGAGTTTCATTCGTTTGGGACACTGAGTTCAAGAGTCCCACTGGATTGAGACTCTTTAGGAGTTTCATGTTGATGGAACTCTGTTGCTCGATAATCCATCTAATTTAAACTTAAATATTTTTGAAGGATTAATTAATAATTTAATTATTAATTATCTTAATTTGATTGAGTGATGAGGATTCGATCAAGTTTGATTGAATTTGATTCGATTGGATTTGACCGGATCAGGTCATGAGATGACCTAATCACCATGGGAGTTTTGACTCTGATTTGATCAGGATCTGGATCTAATTAATTTTTAATTTGATTAAAATTTTATTGGATTAGGTTAAGCTTAATTTGGTTGGATTTAACCTAGTCTAATTAGATCTAGATTAATTGGTTTGATTGAAACCAATTAGGACCAAGTCAAATGAAGTTTGAATTCAAACTCTCCCATGCGCCCACCATTTTTGACTTTTTCACTCTTATTCCATGCCCAAAATTTTTGTATGTAACTTTTCTCTCACCCAAAAGGTTTTTGCACCCCCTCTCTTATCTGCTTTTGACTTGGTCTAAAGGTTGGTCTAGTTCAAAGTAAGTTGAGTTTTGAATTCAACTCAGTTTGTTGGAGGTTGGAACCAATCCAACCTTATCTGCTTCCCACACCCTCCCTTTTGTTTGTTGAACATTTTTAGAGAAATAAAAATATGCACATATAGAAAGAGAGTCCTTATATGTGTTAAATACATGGGAGGAGGCATTGGATAAAGATAAAAGGCTCATTTGATTTTTTAAATCAATTGAGTGGTTAAAACCTCCTAATCACTCAATCCTTATCTTTTTCTATGCACTTTTCTCATGGTATTCATGTCAATAAATTATGAAATTTTTTTTTCATATAGAATAAGGGGTTAGCATTTTGTGATAAAAATTTCAAAGTGATTAAGCATTTTTTTTGGACAAAAAAAATCTTATAGTGAAGGTGAGTAGGGTCCTATAGCACTTTACTTTTCCCTCATGCCTCTCTTTTCTTCTAATTTTCACCTCTAAGGATACTCAATTTTTAGATATAATCTAAATAGGATTTATAGATCTAAATGTCAAATTTCTACAAAAAATTATTTCATAAAAAAACTTCACACAGAGAGGGCGTGATAGGATTTTTAGTGTGTCAAGATTTTTGGGCTGAGTGAAACCCTAGTTTTGGAAATCTAGGTTTGAGTGGAGAGATCGAGTGCTGTGAGCATCGAATCAGCACCAAATTTGAAACACCTGTTCATCATCCTCCAATATTTATGTTCTAATTTTTTAAAGTATCTAAGAAATTAAAAAGTAAATAATCAATCAGATCAATCATGATCAGCCGTCGAAGGTCCTAGCGAGGAGCTAGCACTCTGGTGGAGCTGGTCGGAACTAGAAGCTCCGTGTGGACCATTCATAGAGGCCAGACGAGTGTGCAATTGTAGCATAACACCATAATTTCTTTTGATGGATTTAGATTATGGAGATCAGCTATCCACGAAAAGGTATCGAGTTTTGAACTCATATCGATTAGCAGATTTGATTTGCTAATCGAATGCATTTTATTTTTCTATCACATATTAGCATGTTTAGATCCTGAGTAGGATTTATTTGATATGATCAATTCATGCATAGTATTAATTTTAGATTAATATTTACTTTTACTGCTATTTTATTCAAAAAATTTTCAAAAATGCATGCTTAAATCCTGCGCGATTTCCTTCAGGATATTCATGGCCTTAGTATTTAATTCTATCATTTTCATATCATACTCATCCCAATCCTCTTCTAGTTTGAAAACATCATTACCCTCTATTTTAACTGTGGGAGTGTGTGGGCCTTTGATTATCACTCTTCAAAGTTGATAATAAAGTGCTTGAATGTAAATGCATATGAGTGCTTTTCAATAAGTGTAATTTATTCCATTGAACAAGGGTAGGCGGTTGGTCGATTGCCCTTCGATAAGAGATGCACTCATATGGATTGCCATTTGATCTTAACTCTTGATTGTTAAATCAAATGAAGTGAGTATCAAGCTTTGATACTACTTGTTGCCCAGCAAGACAACCCAAGAGGGGGGGGGATGAATTGGATTTTTCAAAACTTAAAACGAGTTAGGTGCAGTTTTCAAAAATAAGTGATGTGATGGTGTATGCTTTAGTTCTAAGTATGTAGAAATGCAGAAATATAAATACAATAAAATAAAGTAAATAAGACAATCACAAATACTAGAAAATTTACACTGGTTTGGTGCTCCTTGCACCTATGTCCACTCCCCAAGGCCCACTTGAAAATTTTACTATAATCTCTCCAAGATCACAGTCAGATAGTTTTTCAAGGCTTGCCATCCAAAATCTAGTTGATTTTTACACCAGCTCACCATCCTCAACTAACCCCCAAGCCAACCCTTGGCTTACAATCTAATTTTTAGGCTTGGATAAGCCTTCCCCTTAGCTTCAAAATCCTATTGAAGCTAAGTTACAAGAAAGAGGAAAGTTGAACAATAAAAATGAACAAAAAGCTTCTTTGATGAGCAAATAAGTCGATGAAGCTTTTTGAAATCTTCTTAGAGGGAGGATTTTGAACTATTTGAGCTTGTCTTCTTGTAGAATGGAATCACTTGATTTGATATTTTTGGAGTTGGGAATGGAATGCTCTCTTTTCAGGGCTCTTATGACTCTTTTTCTTGATTTTTTGATTTTTTCAATAATCTTATATTCATGTCTCTTCCTTCAGGTGTTTTGTAGGTAATTTTCCATGTTTGGAAGGCTGAAGAATCTTATTTGATTGTTGGAGAAGCAAAAATGATCATTTGAACTAAATATGCATAGTTCTGGATAGTCTGCAGAAACTAGCCATTGGAGCTCAAGTCGAACCTCGAGTTGATTCGAGCCTCAGCTTGAGGCCTTTTGCTTCACTCATTCCTCTGCTCGAGACTTTTTATTCTACTCGATCCTCAGCTCGTAGACCTTGAGTCAACTTGAGCCTCTGCTCGAGATTGTGCTGAACTTTGCTTCAAAATTGTCATCTTCTGTATTTCTCTTGAGACTTCGACTCGAGAACCTCGAGTCGACTCGAGTCTCTACTCGAGATCTTGTCCCAAAATCACCATTTTCTAGATTTTCACTGAGACTTCGACTCGAGCACCTTGAGTCGACTCGAGCCTCTGCTCGAGCCTATTCCTTGTAAAGCTACTGCATGCCATTCTGCATATCAGCTCAAGCTGAATAACGAGTCGAACCACGAGTTGACTCGTGGGCTTCTTATGCTGAAAAATTTTAGTTTGCCCAAAAGTTTTTCTCTTGAATTTTGCTTTTAGGATATCTTTTTCAAACCTTATTTCAGGTGTGATTTATGCTCCAAATGCCTCCAACTCTTCTCTATCAATTTCTAAATGCACTTATATGGATGTTTTATTTGATACTTTAAAATACATCATGAAATATGATCTCATCAACTTCATTAGTTTAAATATATACTCAAATATTTTGTTACTCCTCAAAATCAATCCTTGGGGTCAACATAAGACATGCACAGAACATTGAAAAAAAATAGTGCCATTAAGAATTTTGAGTTTAAAATTAAGGCAATATATAGATATATTCAATTGATGCAAATTTTTAAGGCATGAGCTTTATAATATCAAGACATAATGTCAATACCTACAGGTAGATGATCATAGTGCCTCATTACCATAAAGGATAAAGAAATCATAGTATAAACCTCAGTTTCTATAAAATAACTTGGTTCTTTTAGAAGAGAGGTTATGGGCTATATAAAAAAAAGTTACAAATCATCAAGCATATAATTTTAACATCATCAACCATCAAGCATGTAATTTTAACATCATCAATTAACAATTATTGCTTATACCAAATAATATATTTACTCTCCTTTTTGACATCATCAATTAAAAACTACTCTTTCCTTATTTGAAATAAAAATTTACTCTCCCTTTTATGACAGAATAAGATGCCAATATTCAAAATACATAAGAGTCATAGGAGTCATATATTAAGTAAATAGTTCTAGTTAGAATACATAAAGATGCGATATGAAGTTTACATAAAGATTACAGAAATAGAAATAGTTAGCCATACAAGATAAGCATCATATACAATCAAAATTAGCCAACATATGTCATGAAGTAATTGACTAAACATATGAATGCATACTTCATGAATATTCTTAATTTATCTTTAGTTCATTACATATTTTTCATATACTCATTATACTATAATTTTTAATTTAAATAAATAAGTATTAAGATTTCAAGCATCAATTTATTAAGTATTTTAAGCATTAATTCATTAAGCATATACTCAACATTCTTCTTTCCATTTTTGATAATCATTAAAAAGCTCATGGGAAGGATTAAGAAAACCATCAAAATCAATAAGATGTAGAAGTGTATCAAATGAGAGATGTATCAAATTCAAAAAATAAAAACAAATAAATCATCTTCCTTTTTAAAACTTATCTTTGGATTTAAAACATGCTTAAAATATCGCTTTTCTTTTAGAAAATTGCTTGAATTTAAATATCAAAGACTCTCTCCCTTATTAAATAATTATAACTTTTATAATCAAATTTTTAAATATATATTTTTAAGCTTTAAGAGGAATAGAACTTTTCAAAGTTTTGAACAAAGAAATCAAGTATAATAATTTTTTTTTTAATGCATCAAATAAATTATTAAAATATATCATCAAAATCAATTAAAATTCAAAATATATATATCAAATTTATAAAATTTTGATTTAATTTTAAGAGGATAATAAATTTGAATTTCATGGGATATTTAATATAAAAATAAATATGTTTGATATCAAATTTGGATTGATATCACTCTCTCTCTTTCTAAAAAGTTTTAATTCAGATTTTTCATATCAATATTGAGGGATAGAGCTTTTCAAGATATTTCAGCATATTTGATACCCAGAAAAGTAGGTCTGATGTCAAATTTCTATTTGATACCATTAATTTAGATTTTTAATTCAATTTTAGAAAATAGAGATTTTCAAATAAAATAAGTATAATAAAAAAATTTGACACCAATTTTAATATTTATTCTTTACTTTTTTAAAGAAATTTTAGTCAATTAAACTTTGAAAATGTATATATCGGAAGAGTATAAAAGATAGTATCAAAGCTGAAAATAATGTTATAAGGATCTTACATTGTACATTAAAAATTTTATAAATTTATTTCTAAGAGTAAGAAGAGTTTTCAATTCAATTCAATTTCAAGAATGCCAAAAATATTCAAGTAAATCAAATTATAAAATCAGCATATGAATGATACTACTTTAAGTAAGTTTCAATATTTGAGAATAATTTTTTTGTCTGATACTACTTTAAATTAGTAGTACTTTAAATCAAGTAAATTAAATTGAATAAATATATGAAAGCATGAATTGAAAAGACTATAAGGTATTTAATTGAGAGTTTAAATTTAATTAAAATAAAGTATAAATTTGAGAGAATTATAAGATAAATGATTAAGAATTTGAGATTAATATTGATATTTTCAATACTAATTTGCAGCAAATGTCTTTTCTATTTTTAAAAGTGAATACTATAAAATTCATCACATGATATTTTTAAATTTATTCTTCCTCTTTTTTTTTTTAAGTGAAGCACCGTTAATTGATACCACTTTAATCTTTAACTAATACTAATTTGACTTTTAAGTATAGATTTTCAAATTTTATTGGTACTAATTTTGTAATTAATTTATCTTAAATGAATTTTTTCCTTACTTTTATAAATAAAGGCATTTTCAATTAAATAGATTTTTAAGATCAAATTATTTTCTTTAGTATTTTCTTCCTCTATTACACTTATTTTAAAGTAAGTATCTTGAGTTTCAAACAATCAACCATCAATCAAATAATCAATCATCATCATGATATAGTAAAATTTTTTTTTTTAAATTTTTTTTTATTAATTTTAAAATAAAATATTTATAATAAGATGTCTTCAATCATGACAACATCAAAATGATTAATTGATGTAAAGCATTTTTAAAATATTCATTGATCATTAAAAAATGATGACGTAATTAAATTAATCAAGGTATGAATTAATAAGTCAAAAAATATATAAATGCTTAAATCAAAGATGAACATATCAAGTAATATAAGTAATTTTTTTTAAGTTAAAAAAAATATTTCTTTCGATAGAACTCAATCAAAAATAGAATAAGATTTTGTTTAAAAAATATTTTTTTTTTCATTTAGAAAGTATAATTTTAATACTATATATATTTTTTTTTCAAAACTGTAGATTCAAAAAGAAATGCTTTTCAAATTTAGCTAAAGAATAGCTTTAATCTTTAAAATCCAATATAAATAGATTCTTTCAAAATTGAGAATTTGGATATATTATCACAAAGAGATTCATTTAATTTAAATTTTTTAATAATAATAATTATTTTTTTGAAAAAAAAATATTTTTTTTTCAAAAAATATTACACATTGAGTTCAGAAAAGATATCAAATATTTGCAATTTGTCACAAACATTATCATATTAAAATATGGCCGTGCAAACTTAGATTTTAGATAAAGCATTCTTTTCTTCCTTCATTTTTTTGGTCAAAAGATGGAGTGCAAGACGATAAAATCTGATACCAATTATTTTAATTTTTTTAATAAAAAAAGATGAATTTATTAAGTTCAAATCAAATTATTTTGATAAGTCATTTTGAATTGATATCAATAGATGATGCAAATAAATCATAGAGAGATTTACTATTTAAATTCAGATCTTTCTTTTCTTAAGAAATATCATTCAATTTAGCTTAAAAAAGATATAAAATTTTCTAAATTTATCTCAAAAAATATCATATAAGCTATGCAAAACTAGATTCGAGATAAAATATTTTTTTTTATTTACCGAAAGTAATGGAGTGCAAGGTAGAAAAAAATCTGTTTAATACCAATTCTAAAACTTTACTTAAGGATGAATTCTTTGATACCAATGCAAAACATGAACAAACAAGATCACATAAAAGCACAAGTATAAGTGAACTAACAAGTCAAGCAACAAATAAATGCCTATTAATGAATTTTCATGAGATTCAAAAAATATTTGTCTAAAATTTTCATTTGAAGTAAAATATTTTTCAAGATTAAGCTTGATACCAATTAATTATTAAAAATTATGATAGGATCAAACCATGCAAAGTATGATTGAATAAAAAGTAAAATAGAAATAATTTCTCTAAAGTAAATTAAATAACTAGAATAACACGAGTGCATAAATAGATCAAAATAATTTTACTTTTAATATTTCAAAAATATTTTCTCTTATTTAGTTGAATTTTTTTTTATTTTTCATAATAAATGCTAGAAAATTTGATTTTTTAAACTCTCCTCCTATGTTGAAAAATTAACTTTTCTTAATTCTCTTCCTATTTCTTTCAAATCAGGCATATTTAATTAATTTAAACAAGCAATCATTTCTCCTTCTTTGTTTTGCAAAGCACATATTGAGTCAAATAAATAATATTAAATACATTAAATTTTTGTAAAAGATAAAATTTTTATTGATTAGCCAATGGTGATTATAAAGATAAAATTATGAAAGCATGCAAAATGTATGAGAGCTATATCCTATATAGCTGCTAAAAATAGATTGAAAGGATCACTAAAACTGTGGAAAGGAATCCTAGCATCTTAAGCAAGTATATATTAGGATAATCCTAATATGTAGGTCTAGGCTAGGTAGAAGGAGAGTGTAGTCTAATATCTCCAAATGATTGGGCCCGGTAGTGAATATCCTCCCTCGCTGTAGTGAGTGCCTGAATCAATCTTCCTAACTCATTTTTGATCCATGATAATACCTCCATCTGATCTCATCTCATCTGGTGTACCTCTGATATATACCTCTAAAGCTCTGCACAGACTGATGCTACGATCTTGATGGAGAGTCTCTCAACAAATGCATCCTCATCTAGTCTATCAGATAATCATGAGCTAGTATCTCGATGGCTGGTCTGTGAAAGTGAAGCTATCTCTATTTATTCATGCTATTCTGCTGGCTTCTTATCCTGATATATACTACAATAAGCTCTACTGTAGGAGTCTCATCATCATCATCTACTATAATATGAGAGCTGATATCCTCAATATCCTCAATCATTATCTCGATCAAATATAAATCTTAAATGTATAGCTGCTTGAGATAATCCGAGGTGCTCCTACTGGTCTGTATATATGTAGCATGTGTCCAATACAATCAACATTTATCTCAATCTGCACATCTTTCATTTTGAAAACTGGACTTATCTCTTTCTTTGGGCAAAATGCTTTCGAGATGCCATTGGAGAATAAGGACTACAAGATTAGAATATAAATGGAGAGAAAAGATCCGATTTTAGTAGGAGAGGGGTTTGAAAGGAATTATGGCTCGAGAAAATTAATAATGGAATGATAGAGCCTTGAAATATTTTTAAATAGAAGAACTAATCCCAAAAAAAAGAGGTTAACTCCTACTAAATCAAGAGTCAGCTCCTTGAAGCAGAAAATAGTTCAAGTAGTTTTTGATTCAAAAAAATTTAATCAAGTTGAATAAGAATCAATAGGCAATCAAATCGATGATCAAGAAGAATATTTAAGTCAAATTGGAGGATCAAGAATTAAATAATCATGGGGGCAAGATTATTAAGGGACTCATGTAAAAGAAAATCTAGAAATAGGCTCTATGAGTTTTTGTTGAACTATGAAATTTCAAATCCTTAGGGATAAGCTAATATGCAATGTAATTCAACATATCAAGCACTTGAGCTTTATGAATCGATATTTTATCTTCAAGTACTTAGATCATGTAAAGTTTTGAGAAATTTTAATATTTAAGCAACTTATGGGGGAATGCCAAAAATCAGTTTTGCATGTATATTCAGTAATACAAAAACATTCATATCCAATTATGAATCTTTTAATTTAAGTTTATCAATTGCAAAATTGATATGGGGAAGCTATTATATCATGTTGAATTTTAAGATAATTTCAATTTATATCATAACATGATATTTAGAGGAGAGCATATTGATTTTTTAAAATTAAAATATTCAAATCATCAAAATCAATCAATCATACTAATCTTACTAACATATCAAAAGAATTTCAAGCAAGTAATCATTATATGAAATCATGATGATAGATCATTAAAATTAATAGAATTAATCAAACAAATATTGATGGTATGATGTGAGAAAAGTTTAGATTTTATCAATATCATCATCCATCCAAGTCTATTCCCAAGGCATCCATCTACAAGTATTTTCTTATTTTATTCCATTGGATCCTTGGTGTACCTACAAAATCATTTACTAGTTTTTGGTACCTAAGTAATCTTGGATCCATAAAAGTTAGAGCTCATGGTTCTTTTTGGAATCCAAATCTTCTTTACATTTGAATTTTCAGATTTACTAGAAAAATATGTATAGAATTTATGTCCTACTTTTTCATATTTAAAGCAAGTAATATTTGAAAACTTATTGCTTGATGAGTTCACAAAGATGCTTTTTAGAAATTTTTGTTTCTTAAGAGGATTATAGCCTAGGCTAGCTTTATCATAAATGGCCTTTTGATTTTCAAGTAACATTTGAAGTTTATTTAAGCTAAGAGTGAACTTTTCTACCATAAGTTTTAACTTAGCAATTTTAATTCTTAGGTTCAGATTTTCTTGAGTTAAAATCAATTTCTCATTTGAAATTATCTTTTTTTTTTAAAAAAAATTAAAATATTATTTTTCTTCTTAAGCTCAGCATTTTCTTCAATTAACAAATTTTCAGATTTAATCAATTCTTTCTTTTCTTTAGTTGAAGAATTAATTTATTTTAAGAAATCTTTCTTTTCTTTGGCAATGTTTTTTATATTTTTTAATAGATCTTCTTTTTCACTTAAAATTTTATTTTTTTCTTCAATCAAAGATAGATTAGATTTTTTAAGTTCTTTGTTCTATAACCTTATCTTTTTGTATTCATCTATTAACTTATTGAAGGCTTCATATAATTCATTAAAAGTAAATTCAGAGGAGTATTCATGATATATCTCATCATTTTGAGCCATGAGATAATAACTTTCTATACATTCCTCCTCTTTCTCATTCTTCTCTTCTTTGCTTTGCTCCTCCTTAATTAATGCTTTTTTTTTTCTTTGTTTCATTCTTTTCTTCTTCTTTTCATCCTCATGCACCATGAGGCATGAGTTGAGATGAGTTTTCTTTTCTTCTTGAAAGCTTCATATTTTTCTTTGATTTGCTCACTCAAAAGTAGTTTCTAATTTCTTCCATATTTGATTTGCTGAATTACATGAAGAAATTATATTAAAAATATTTATATGTAATGAATAATAAAGTAAATTCATTGTTTTAGCATTCATTTGAATCATTTTTTATCATGAATTGATGCATTGGGTGTGTGTAGGCCATTAATTATAATTTTTCATAAATTATAGTCATGTGCTTGAATGAATATTTTATCCTAGATTTTTAATAAGTATAATTTGAGCCATCAAACAATGGAGGTTTATCTATAAAATATCCATCATTAAAAAAAGATTTTATTTTAGGTTGTTAAGATCTTTGGCTCTTGACGGTTAAATCAACAACAAATAACAGAGCACCTATTCTGATACCACTTGTTGCCCAGATATGCAACCCAAGAGGGGGGATGAATTGGGTTTTTAAAATTTTAAAGCTAATTTAGAACTATAAAGATTATGTAATATTATGCAAGTTGTATGTGGTGGATGATTTAAGTAAGATAAAAAGATAAATAGTAAGAGAGCAAGTATTTAAGAAAATAAAGATGGAGAGAGAGCAAGCACACCACAAACAAGCAAGATTTATAGTGATTCAGTGCCAACCTTGCATCTACATCCACTTTCCAAGCTCCTACTTGAAAATTTAAATCCACTAACCATATTCAAACTGAATACACCAATGTTCAACCCTAGCTATCCTAAGCTAGCACGCTTATTTCTCGAGTACAAGCCAATCTTACATACTTTGATTCAAAGTTTGGAGAGACCTTTCTAAGTTTTGGAATCCTCAAAACTTAAAACAATATAAAAATAGAGTATAAGAGTTAATGATAATGAAATACCAAGTTAGCCCCTTTAATGAGCAAATAAAATGTTAAAAACTCTTTACACAATTAAGGAAGAAGCTTTTTTGATTTTTCTCAAAGTTGTTGAAAATTTGAATGAGCTTTTGAGGGGTTGGTGAACTTGAAACGAAAGCTTCTTTGCTTGAAGAGAGCTTTTTGCTTAGGGTTGAGATGAATGCTTGAATCTCTTGTATTGTTCCTTCCTTTTGAAAGCCTTTGTATCCTTTATGATGACTCCAATAGATCATAAATCTTCTGTTCTTGCTCTTGACACATTCAAAATAGATTTTCTTCAATTTTATAAAATTTATAATTTTGTCCCTCGTTATCTTTCTTCTTGATTTTTTTCTAAATTATGCATCCAAAATTTATAAAACTACCTCCAATAGATTAAAAATCTTTTAGACTTGTTGTTGAGGCTTCCAAAATATATTTTCTCTAATTTTATAAAAATTATGATTTTATTTTTAAAATATAATAAATCTTTTTCCAAGCCAAAATCATTGGTATCTCGCTCAAATATTTTGTAATCATCAAAATTAATTTTTGAAGCAACAGTTTTCTATATGAATTCAAAATCCATTTGAATTCAAATTGTAACTAGATCATGTTGATCCATTTAGGGTATGAGAAGGGAGAGTGCAAGCCTTCTTTTGCATGGAAAATAATTTATGAGAACATCTTTCTTGTGGAGAAAAAAATGGCGCAAAGAGGGTGAGGTGGCACATGAAAGACTAGGTCAAACTAGTCTCATAATTATTCATCTAATTAAACCAACCCAATCTAAATTAGTTAGGCTCAATTAGATCATATTAAATCCAACTTATTTAGGTTTAATTAGACTCAGTTAAATTCTAATTAAATCAAAAATTAAATAAGTCAAATCTCTGATCAAATCAGCGATCATACTTTCTTGGAGATTAGGTCATCTCATAACCTAATCGGGTCAAATCCAACTGAATCTAATTTAAATGGACTTGATCCAAAAATAATTACTCAACCAAATTGAGTTAATTAGTGATCAAATTATTAATTAAAACTCTCATAAATATAGAGTCCAAATTCAATGGATATTCGAACAATAGAGTCCCATCAAAATGAAACTCTTGATCAAAGAGTCCTAAATCAGTCGGACTCTTGATCCTGGTGTCCAAAATGAGTGAAACTCATGATCACAGAGTCCAGACTCTTGATCATAGAGTTTTAGATAAGTAAGATTCAGAGTTCTAGAATAGTAAAACTCTTGATCGAAGAGTTCCAGTCTAGTGAGACTTTTGACCATAAAGTTTCAGTCTACTAGGACTCCTGATCATAGAGTCCCAGACGATCAAAACTCAGAGTTCTAATATAGTAAGACTCTTGATTGAAGAGCCCCAGTCCAGTGGGACTCTTCACCAGCCATCAGATCAGATAGGAACCTCTAGTGTGTATGATCCTATAGGTTCAAACCTAAGTCGGTAGTACAAGAACCAATTCCTATACTAATTGAAGTGACCATCTAGCAATGGTATCCGACATCTAGATAGGTCGAATAGTTGCAATCGTAACACTCAGACTCCACGTGAATATGGTTATCACATGATTCATTTCTTTGACCTCTATGCATGAGAATGACTCAAACTGTCAATCCTGAAAAGTACATCCAAATTATGTCTCAAAGCAATCAGTCTTGTGACCCCTCACTAGGACTATCCTAGCCAAAGATTTACTAAGTTGAAATATAATTGAATACAACTCCTGAATCGGAGTGGTCAATCTTATCTTGACTCACATACCGACTCCTCAAGTACTTGACTGTGTCTAAAAAGCTTCCGTCACTAAATTAGAAATTTAAGTAGTCTGACACCAAAGCATAGTGAGTTGCTTGAAAGTCATCATGGTGATCTTAGATTGGAGGAAAATTTATATCCATATTCCATCAGAGCAAATCTTGATAATAGAAATGCTCCAAAGTTGATCACGTTCAGTGCAGATGTATTCCTACGTCTTATCTACATGTCATACCAGTGTCTCCACACTCCTTGATTAAGAGGATAACCAATCCATATGGTACACAACGATCTATACTCAATAAATGTTATCATCCTTGGTAACAACATATCATTTGGTTATGAACAGGTTTAAGGACTAAATGATAAATCCTCCTTCGTCGATTCTAAATAGTCCTAAGGACATCACTACAATATAAGAGTTCATTAGAAGATGTGAGAATTTATGATGATAAAATATCAAAATAAATTTTATTTATTAATAATTTATATATAAGTATAAAAAATATCACAACCGTCAACAAACTGATGATTGGCTTTAGGACACTATTTTCAATAGATGGTTCCGGTAGTATCCTCCGATGCTCAAGTCAGTTCTTTGGCCAACTGGATTGGAGTGCTTAAAAAATAGAGAAGTAAAATAATGGAGAATGGAAGAGAGCTTAGAGCAAAACATATTTGGAGGGTCCCTTTTATAGATGAAGTGTATAACAAATTGATGGCGACAACCATAATTGGCTGGTAGTGGGCCGCTTAGGCCACGTGGAGTTTGTTACGAAGGATGAGTTGTCATTTATCATGACTTGCTGGTAGTTGAGATCTATTTGTTGGAGTTCAAATGTAGGTTGAAGAATTCAATATGTGCAGTTAACTTATAATCAGCTGAGATCTGTTGGAGCAATGTCTAGTAGCTTTAAGAAGTTCAGAAGGAGTGCGACTGGAAGGAGTGCTATCGGAAGGGGTGCGACTAGAGGAGTTTGTCCAAAAGGAGCATGACTGAAGGAGTTCATCCGAAAGGAGTCTGACTGAAAGGAGTGTTGTTAGAAAGAGTGCGACTAGAGGAGTTCGTTCGAAAGAAGTTTGACTGGAAGGAGCACTGCCGAGAGGAGCACGATTGGAGAAGTTCATTTGAAAGAAGTTTGACTGAAAGGAGTACTATTGGAAGGAGCATGACTGGAAGAAGTGCTACTGGGAGGAGTGCAACTGGAGGGAGCACGATCGAAGGAGTTCGGCTAGAAGAAGCCCGACTGGAAGGAGCATTGCCGGGAGGAGCACAACTAAAGGGAGCATGATCGAAGGAGTTCAGCTGGAAGGAGCGTGACTAGAAGGAGTGCTACCAAGAGGAGCACAACTGGAGGAGTTCGTTCGAAAGAAGTCCAATCGAAAGGAGCATGACTGGAGGAGTTCGGCTAGAAGGAGGTGTTGTCCACAATATTGGACTTCAACTATCTTCAAAACTCATTACCAATCAAGGTCGGAAGGATTGAACTTTGGTCCTATCATTCATTCTAAGTTAAGATGCAAGGTTAATTAAATAATAGATTTTCTTTACTATTCAAGATCATCTAGTCATGCTTCAATGCACCTTTGACAAGTTCTGTGGTATGAACTTGTTGTTGAGAGGATCGATGAATTCTTTTAGAATAGGGGTGGATGGTTAAGGACTTCGGCAAGGATTATTTTACCCTCAATACTTATCCCCCTACTCCTGAGTTCAAATTTTGAATGAAGGGAGTATAGAAAAATTACTGCAGCCAAAGTCCTTTACCAGCTTCCCACTCTTAGAGAACGAAATCTTTTGGCTTTTCTAAATTGACGCCAAAGTTTAATGCCGAATGACTTGAAAGGATAAATTTTTTTGAAGACTCATCTGACGTGGAGCTCCATGTACGGTGCAATTATTATTTCATCGGGCACTAGGAGTGAGTGGGACACGTGGTGGGTTGGAGTCGGCTGAAAAGGTCTTGCAATCATAACTTCCTTTGGTTTTGCCCTTTTATTTAAGCCTTTCTTCTTACTTCTGACTTTGCATCTTCATCTGCATTATCTCTTTCTCCTCCCTCCTTCATTCTTTGTTGCCCTTGAGCATCTTGCCCTTCTTCCTTATGATTCCTCCTACCGTCTACGTCTTTCTGATCTCATCTCATCCTCTCGACCATCTTCTCTAGTTCCTCAACTAGTTTAGGTTAGTTCCTTGCCTTTCTTTTCCAATTTCTCTGCTTTCCATACTTTGTTAGATCTTCTCTAGGTTTCATAAGTGAGTTTCACCGTTTCCCCTTTTCGAGGTTTCGCTATCTTTTTTCCTAATTTTTTGAAGATTTTTTGATGTTTATTTGATCCGAATGTCTTCGAAAGCTTCTGGTCCATCGATTCTAGGAGTCCGTTCGGTCCGACCTCCTGAAATCCTAATTTCAAAGAAGAGACCGAACCTAGGGATGTACCCTATCCTACCTTCATACTTGATACTATTCCTTGTTCCTTATCTCCAAATGACCTTTCCTTAATTATGATCCAATACGAAATTCCTTCTGAGTATAAATTAGAACTCCTTGAACCAAGTGACTGGGCTTGTTCCCCTCCTCCATGCCATTTTTATCTGTACTTAAAAACTTTTCATGCTGGATTGAGACTTCCTCTCTTCCCTTTTGTAGTTATCCTTTTTCATTTTTTGAATATCTCTTATGCTTTTGTAGTGCTGAACTCCTTTAGATTTATTATCGGGTTCATCTCGCTTTGTCTCTTCACTGAAGTTCGTCCAACCATTTTTCTATTTTGGAACTACTATACCTTCAAACATCATCCTTCCATGAAAGATTGGTTGTACTTCTTACCTCAGTTCGGCAAAAAAAGATTGTTGAAAGGTACCCTTTCCTCTATCCACAACTAGAAGGAGATGTTCTTCTTTGTGTTTTGCCCAACTCTAGAATTAAGGTTTCCTCCCTAGGGTCCTTTCAGAGAGTCAACTCACCGAGCTCCTAGTTTAGAGAGGGATGATCTTGATTCTACCAATAGACTTAGGAACTACCGGATCCTTCTCCTATCTGAACTTCTGAAAGACCAGACTTTATTCAATATGGGCTTGAATCCTCTCAATCTTGCTGGTATATCTCTGCACTTCACAAGTTTTCTTCTTGTAATTTTTTTTTTGATCGTGACCTCTTCTTTATTGCAGAGATGGACACTAAGGAAGTCGAGATGCTCGCTAAGGGGCTTCAGGCTTGCAAGAGGAAAGAAAAGGCACCAAGCGAGGGTTCGAAAAAGGCAAGAGTTGATATTTCGAGCTCTACGGAATCCTCCAATGCCATCGCTACTCTCGAGGTTACTAATAGCATCGAGGTTGCCCCTGCTATCAAGGTGGCACCATTGATGGGGCCACAGTGCCTCCTACATCCTCGAGCCTTCCTACTGAAGTTTAAGTTTCGGAGCTTTCTGTTGGAGGAAAGAAGAGAGAGAAAAAGAAGGAGAAAAAGAAGTCGGTCATCATAAAGGTATGATGCAAAGCTCATCCTAGTGAATCCAATGATGACAATGAAGACCTCAAAGAAAACCCCTTCTACAACCGGGATACTATCAAGAATTTGGTTGACAAATTTGCCCTACTCGAGGTGGTAGACAAGATTACCGACTTTGATTATGAGTAGTGCACTTAGGATTCCCTCAGGGCCTTCCTTGAGATAATCACCTTATCTTTTCTCTTTTCTTATATGTGCGTAACCCAATTTACTCCTTGTAGTCGGATCATCAATTGTTTGGCCACATCAAAATAGTGAATCACTTAAGGTCGGAAGCGCTGAAGGCTTAGGAGGATCACCAAGTCGATGTCAATCATCTCCAAGAGGAGAAAGTCATCAAAATCGACCGCCTCATAAAGGAGAAGGTTGTCAAGATCGGGGGTCTTCAAGAGGTGCTCAAGAAGGAAGAACAAACATTGGTGGGGCTAAATACTGCTTTGGCTTTAGAAGAGGAGAGGAGGAAGAAGGTTGAGGCTGAGATCGCCGAACTGAAGAAGCAGGTTTCAAGGTAGATCTCGGAGGCGAAGGCCCAGGCAGTAGAAGAGTTCAAGGTCTCCTTTGAAATGAGAGACTTGAATGTCAAGTTCTGTCAGGAAGCCTTCATCAAGGGGTTCGAGCTTTGTGAGGACAGGATAGCTAACAAATTTTTTGAGCTCGATTCCAGCTTCTTGGTCGAAGGAGCTCCTAGCAAAAAGGCAGGACCATCTACCACCATGGTCGACCTCCCCTTTGTCGAGCCTGTTGTTGAAGAGTCGAGGCCGACTGATGTTGCACCAAACTCCTCGGCTACTCCCCTAGAGGTATGAGACCTCCTATTTTATTTTTTTTTTCATTTATTTTCTTTCCTATACTTGAAAAATATTTTGATTAACGAAGACAAGTTTATTTTGAAAGCAAATTTCTTTCTTTTACGAAATCTATGCTATGATGCTTTTATGCTTCAAGTGCAGTCTCCTATCAAAATCGACCCCTTACCTCAGGGTGTTCTCTTGAAGGCCCATGTAAAAAACTTAAGGAGGGAGATTCATAAACTTAAAAAAAAGTTAGGATAAATGGAAGGAGAGCTTCAAAAATTCAAAAAGAGTTTTGCTGAAGCTAATATTGAGATCAACTATCGCCGTCAAGTCCATAAGAAGGATGCCATGGACTATATTAACAAGAAGTGTCACTTGACTGAAGAGCTAGAAAGGGCGAAGAAGCTCAGTAGTGATAAGGCCTGGGTTTTGTCTGCTGAGATCTTTTTCCTTGAAGCTAAACTTCGTGGAGCGAATGAGAAGATCGATCGATTAAAATAGCATGCAGTTCAGTCTCAAAGCCAAGAGGAGTATGGCTGGGACTTGTTGAAAAGGTTTTCCAATCTTCAGAAATAACTATGAAATGTAGAAAAGAATTATAAGTCTTATCAATTTTACTAGAGCAAGAAGATTGATGATTGCCAAAGGAAACTCAGGACTGCCAATAGCAAAGTGATGAGACTCTAGAAGCAGTTGGCCGACAGGGCTCAAGCTGGCCCTAGCAAGGAATCAGACGAACTCCTTGCTTTAAGGGAGACCATGGAAAGACTATCTGAGTCATATGAAAAGGAGAAATTCAAGCTACAACAGTTGAGGATCCGGATGGTTTATCAAGAAGATGCTGTCAAGGATGCAAAGGCCAAATCCGCAGTTCTTAGGAAGAGGTTGAGAGAGATAGAGGAAGAATCGCGTAGATGGAAGAGAATGATGAGGGAGAGCTTGGCGGCGAGGAAGAGGCTTGAAAAAAAATAGAAGGCCTGAAACTCTCCCTTGTAATGGCTGGAGCTGGCAGCCCGAAGTCCGACTATGAATAAGACTTCATCTTCTTTTTCTCTTTTTTTCTTTCTTTTTTTGTAACTATCTTGCAGACCTTTTCATGTATTGAACTTTTATTTTAATGAAACACTACTTTTTGATTGCTTTATCTCAGTCGTATGCTTGTGTCATTTTTTGCTTTCTTCTTTTTTGTTGTTCGTGATTGTAGAGCTGTCTTTCAATAATGGTTGTAGTTCACCGCAACATATGTACCCTTTGATTATAGATGAAGGCCCTTGGGTAGGTTTTTTATCTAGTTTGCATAATTGGATCTTCACATCTTTTGTGTCTAGACGAGGTCTTCTAACCCCAATTGTGGTTGATCATGACTTTCACTTGGATGAAATCATCCTTCCTTCTTGAATATTTAAAGGTCTTTTCTTATGTCAGGATGAAGTTCTCCTCCTATTCCTAGCATATTTGATCTTTTTTCTTGCTAGGACAAGGTTCTCCTCCTATTCCTAACATGGTTAGCTTTTATCTTTGTTAGGATGAGATCCTCCTGCCGTACCTAATAAGATCATTGGAACACAAAAGGATCATTAAAAGGGTCTCTCCATTCTCTCCTATCTTAAATAATCGGAAGGCTTCACTCTCACTATGACAAGATTAACCTTCGGTCATAAATAACCGGAGACCTTCACTCTTGCTTGGATGAGGTTAACCTTTTATCTTAAATAATCGAAGGCCTTCACCCTCGCTACGATGAGGTTAACCTCCTATCTTAAATAACCAGAGGCCTTCACCCTCACTCGACGAGGTTAACCTCTTATCTTAAATAATTGAAGGCCTTTACCCTTGCTTAGATGAGGTTAACCCCTATCTTAAATAACCAAAGGTCTTCATCCTCGCTACGATAAGATTAACCTCCTATCTTAAATAATCGAAGGTCTTCATCCTCACTATGATGATGTTGACCTCCTTTCTTAAATAACCAAAGGCCTTCATCCTTGCTTGGACGAGGTTAACCTCCTATCTTAAATAATTGGAGGCTTTCACCCTTACTACAATAAGGTTAAACTTCTATCTTAAATAACTGAAGGTCTTTACCCTCGCTTGGACAAGATTAACCTCCTATCTTAAATAACCGAAAGTCTTTTACTTCATTTAAGAACGAAGTTCGATTAAGTCATTTTCTGCCATCATATAGTTTTTCACCAAAGAACAAAAATATTGAAATAAGAAAGTTTTATTCAGGTAAGATTATTGATGATACATTTGCATGTTCTTCGAGTTCCAAGATCGTGGGAGTGCTGATCCTCCAAGCTCCTTCAGATAATATATTTTCGATCAGATAATTTTCATGACCTCATAGGGGCCTTCTCAGTTTGGGACAAGCTTTCCTTAATTTTGAGATTGCGAAACATCTGCTTGCCGAAGCACCAGATCTTCTACTCTGAATATTTTGCTTCTGACCCTAGAGTTGTAGTAGTGAGCTACTCTTTGCTTATAAACTACCATACGGATTAGAGCCTTCTCTCGCTTTTCTTCCAATAGATCGAGATTTGCTCTAAGATCCTGTGAGTTGTTCTATTCACTAAAAGCTTCAACTCATATTGAAAGAAGTTCAAGCTCGACTGGGATGACTACCTCTGTCCAAAAGCCAATATGAAAGAAGTTTTCCTAGTTGGCAACCTTTGAGTGATTCTGTAACCCAGAGCACATGATAGAGTTTGTTCACCCATGTTTCTTTTGCTCTTTTAAGCTTTGCTTTTATCTCTTGAAGCAAAGTTTTGTTAGTTATCTCGACCTCACCATTCGCTTGTGGATGAGCTACTGATGTGAAGTGGTAGGAAATGTTCAAATCTTTAAAAAATTTAGTGAACTTTGCTCCTACGAACTGGCATCCATTATCAGTGATTAGTGTCCATGGTAGACCAAATCTACAAACTATCAACTTCTAGACGAAGTCTTGTACTTTAGCTTTAGTGATCTTCATTAGAGCTTCAGCCTCAACCTACTTAGCGAAATAATCTATTGCCACCAGCAAGAACTTTCATTATCTAGATGCCATAAGAAAAGGCCCAAGTATATCCATCTCCCATTGTGCAAATGACCAAGGAGCACCTAATGGCATAAGCTATGAAGCTAGCTGTCTCTGAATATTTGCATTTTTCTAATATCTATCATATTTTCTTACATAATCTATCGCATCTTGGTGCATTGTTGGCCAATAGTATCCCTGTCGAAGTAACTTATATGATAAGGATCTCGCCCCTAGATGATTTCTACATGTTTCTTCACAAACTTTTCTTAAGGCATAATTAGCTTCAGAAGGTTGGAGATATTTAAGGAGTGGTAAGGAGCACGACCTCTTGTACAACTTATTTTCATATAAAATATAGTGGAAAGCTTGATTTCTTAATTTTTGAGCTTCTTTGTGGTCTTTGGAAAGAATTCCATCTTTGAGATAAAAAATCAACGGATCGATCCAGCTAGGCTCATGATCAACTTGCATTATTGCCTGGGGTTCTTTTGAACTTGGATGTTGCAGGACTTCAAAGATAACTTCTTTTGGCAATTCATTTGGGGCTAAGGTGGCTAACTTAGAAAGAAGGTCGGCTCTGGTGTTTTCCACTCTAGGGATCTGCTAAATTTCAAAGCTACTAAAGACTAGGATTAAATCCCTCACTTTTTTCAAGTATTTCTTCATACCTTCCTCTCGAGCTTCAAAGGTGTTACCGACTTGCCCCACCACTAGTTGAGAAACACTATAAACCTCCAAATATTTTGCTTCCAATTCTTTGGCTATCTTTAGTTTTTGAGATCAAAGCTTCGTATTCAGCCCCATTATTGATAGCAGGAAACTCAAAGTGCAAAGCATATTTGACCATAATCCCTCCGAATTAATGAGAATCAAGCCTACACCTAATCTAGAAGTACTGGATAAACCATCAACGTATAGTGCCCAAAAGTTTTTAAGGAGATCAGTCTTTTCTTCAGGGGAGCCAGGGATATGAACTTCTTGGGGCTCTGGTTCGGTCGTATCCAGAATAGTGCACTCCAATATAAAATCAGTCAGTATTTGAGCTTTGATGGATGGCCGAGGTTGAAAATGAATATCAAATTCAGTTAACTTGATCGCCCACTTTGCTATTCTTTTGGAGGTATCAGGTCGGTGAAGAACTATCTTGATGGGTTGATTAGTAAAGAGAGTAATTATGTATTCCTAAAAATAAGGTCGGAGCTTCCTGGCTGTAATCAATAAAGCATAAGTTAGTTTTTCTAATTTGGTGTACCTTATTTCTACATTCCTTAGGACTCTGCTTATATAGTAGATTGGCTTCTGAACTTTAGCTTCTTCTCTGACCAGGATGGCTCCAATAGCTGTTGGAGACACAATAAGGTGCAAGAATAGCTCTTCTCCAGGTTTAGGCTTGGCTAGGAGTGGAGGCGAATTGAGATAGTTTTTTTAATTTTTCAAAGACCTGTTGGCACTCAAGAGTCCAATTGAAGTTCTTGGACTGTTTAAGCACTTGGAAGAAGGGCATATAATGCTTCGCCAATCTTGAAATGAAGCTATTTAGGATTGCTATCTTGCCTGTGAGGTACTGAACTTCTTTTATTATTTTTAGGGCGGTCATCTCTTGGATGGCTTTGATATTCTCTGAATTGGCTTCAATGCCATGCCTTGACACCATGAAACTCAAAAATTTTTTTGGGGTTACTTTGAAAGCATGTTTTGTAGGATTCAGCTTCATCTTGTACTTTCAGAGCGTGTTGAAGGTCTCTTCAAGATCAACAATGTGATTTGATGAAGATCGACTTTTAACCAGCGTATTATCTACATAGACCTCCATGTTATGGTCGATCTGCTTCTTGAAGATTTTATTCACTAGACGCTGATAAGTTGCACCTACATTTTTAAGCCCAAAGGGCATGACCCTATAACCATAAAGACCATGGTCAGTAATAAAAGCAGTATTCTTCTCATCCTTTAGTGCTATCCAAATTTGATTATAGCTAGAGAAGGCATCCATAAAGATGAGAAGTTCATGGCCCGAAGTTGCATCCACCAGTTGATCAATCCTGGACTAAGGATAGCTATCTTTTGGGAAAGTTTTATTTAAGTCTGTGAAGTCTATGCACATCCTCCACTTGCCATTTGCCTTTTTAATGAGAACGATATTTACGATTTAGCTTGGATAGAGCACTTTCCAAATGAATCCTATTTTGAGGAGTTTGTCAACCTCGTCCATAATATCCTTCTACCTTTTAGGTGCAAAGCTGTTTTTTTTTTGCTTCACTGGCCGACATTTAAGGTCCACACCCAGACGATGCTCCATTACCTCTGTATCAATCCCAGGCATATCTACAGGCACCTAGGCAAAAACATCAGCATTTTTTTGCAAGAAGGCGATGAGCTATTTTCTGACTTCTTCTTTCAGATTGGAGCCGATCTTTACAGTATGTTTCTTATTTCCATTATTCAAAGGGACCTCTACAAGATCGTCGATGGGTTCTCCGCTTTCTTCAAACAGATCATCACAGGCATGAAACCCATCCACTCGATAAGGATCTGCTTGCCTTCCTCCCTATAGGGCAATATTGTAGTAGTGCCAAGCTAGTGCCTGATCTTCTCTGACCTCTCTAACTCCATGCCTCATTGGAAACTTCATTTTTAGGTAATAAGTTGAAACCACATCCTAGAGTGTATTCAAATCAGGTCGACCAAGGATTGTATTGTAAGCAGAGGACACCTTCACCACTAAGAAATCGACTTGGGCTCTGGACTACCTTGGCTTCCGACCTGCTACCACTGGCAATGTTATTATTTCTTCCACCGATACTACATCACCTATAAATCTCACTCATGGAGAGCCTATTAGTCCCATTCTGCTATCAGATATAGACATTTTAGAGAAAGCATCATAAAATAAGACATTAGTAGAGCTTTCATTATCAATTAAAATACGACGTACTTCATAATCAGTAATATTTAAAGTGACTACAACTCCATCATTATGTGGAAGCTGAACTTTCTGAGCATCTTCTTCAGTGAAAGTAATGGATTCTTTAGTCCACTACTTCTTTGCTAGCTCTTTCGATCCATTGGCCTCCCCTCGTCGATGTCTTCCAGTAATAGCATTGATGACTCCAAGGGAAGGCTGATCTTCTTGTGGTTCATTCCTTCAAGATGGTTTAGGCCATGGTGGGGCTCTCGGACGATCTTCTCTTCTCTTTGATCGATGCCTAATGAATCGATTGACCTTTTCTAATCAGTGCCTCGATCTCGTCCTAGAGCTAGATACATTCTTCAGTATCGTGACAATGGTCAAGATAGTAGAGATAGTACTTGTTGGGATTACGCTTGGTCGGATGAGTCTGCATCCTCTTCGGCCCTTATAGCTGCTCCCTTATCTCCATCAACACTTGAGTCTTTGAGCCGTTCAAGAAAACATAGTTATTGAATCTTCTAGGAGGAGAGTTTCATCAAATTCTTTGATCTAGACTTCTTTGTCAATGAGCTCAAGGAGGAGTTTAGACTTGTCTGTACTCAGAAAAAGTTTGGAAGCACGACCGAGCTTCACTCGACTTTTCTTCAGGTGTGGGCTTGCTGGATTCACCCATTTGCCGCTCTCTCATGGCTTCATCATGTTTGAAGGCTTCCTCCGCTCGGGCATAGCCTTTGGCCTGAGTCAGCATGTTGATAAAGTTTCGAAGGTACTTCTTCTCTAATGAGAAAAGAAGATCATTCTTCTAAAGGCCACCTTTCAATACGGTCATAGCAACAGACTGGTCCAAGTTGCGAACCTTTAGAGCAGCAGTATTAAAGTGGCTGACGTAAGTTTGGATAAATTCTCCCTCCTTCTACTTGATGTTAACAGGAAAGTCTAAACCTCATCTTTGGCATCGGCTGCTGATGGAATGAGCCATGAACTCATGGCTCAGCTGATCGAAAAAGAAAATGATACCTAGTTTAAGGCCCATGTACCAGTTCCTTGCTGCTCCTTTCAGAGTAAAGGGAAAAGCTCGGTAGAGGATGGCATCAGAAGTGCCATAGAGCAGCATCATGGTTCTGAAGACTTTGAGGTGGTTGATAGGGTCGATGGTTCCATCATAAGTCTCAAACTGAGGAAGCTTGAAGTTTGGCAAGATAGACTCCTACATGATTCAGGTAGAAAAGGCGGGATCGGTGTAGATGTCATCACGATGGATCGGGGCGGCATGACGGAGCTCCTCAATCCATCGATTCAAGTTCTAAAGCTTTTGATTGAGAGCATCATCTCAATCACGGATCTCAGAGGGCCGCCAGCTATAGATAGAAAAAGTCTCCTCTAGAGAAGAATCATGATTGGAGCAGGGGCTTCCTGCTCTCTACTTCTTCTTCCTGGGGGTAATGAGTCTGCTGACCTAGGGGACCCTTTTTTGTGTCGGTTCTTGAAGTTTTGATGGGAGTCTCTCTAGTTGGGCTATTGTTGGGGGTTGCTGCATGGCCTGCACCATTTTGGTGAGGCCTCAAACCTACTACATCAGTAGGTTGAACTACTCCGAATCCACTATGGCCGCCAGTGGAGGTGGTTGAGGTACTGGAGATGGAGCTGGGATGAGAGGATCTGGCTCAGATTTGGCGGCAAAAGTAGTAGACCATCAGGTGGTTGTCTTCTTTGGAGGTATTTTTGGAGTAAGAAGAGATTAAATGATGGTAGATTCAAAAGATTAGGAGAGGAAGAAGGTAGATAGGATCGATTGGGCACTTCTTTTAGAACAAGGACTCAGAGGCCCTTTTTCTAGTGCCAATCCTATTGGTATGAAATCTATGAGGATGCTGGAGGTTACTGGAGTTGCAAAGGCGAGGCCACAGACGGGACCTACAAAACAAAGTCTAAACTAGAGGTGGGTGGCTTCGGTAGGACCCTTCAATGCTCAAGTCAGTTCTCTGGCCAACTGGAATGAAGTGCTGAGTTAACAGAGAAGCAGAGTAATGGGGAGAAGAAGAGAGCTTAGAGCAAAACATATCTGGAGGGTTCCTTTTATAGATGGAGCATGTAACAAACTAATGGTGACAGTCGTAATCGTCTGGTAGTGGGCCGCTCATGCTATGTGGAGTTTGTTATGGAGGATGAGTTATTGTTTGTCACGACTTGCAGACGGTTGTGATCCATTTGTTAGAGTTTGGATGTAGGTTGAAGACTTCAGAATATATAGTGAACTTATAATCGATCGAGGTCTATTGGAGCAATATCTAGTGGCTTTAAGGAGTTCAGAAGGAGCATGACTGGAACGAGCACTGCCGGGAGGGGGGCAATTGGAGGAGTTCTTTTGGAAGGAGCACGATTGAAGGAGTTCGTCCAGAAGGAGTCTGACTAGAAGGAGCACTGTCGGGAGAAGTGTGACTGGAGGAGTTCGTCCAGAAGGAGTCCAACTAGAAGAAGCATTGTCGAGAGGAATGCGATTGGAGGAGTTCGTCCAGAATGAGTTCAATTGGAAGGAGTGCTACCGAGAGGAGCGCGATCGAAGAAGCTTGGCTGGAAGGAGCCTAATTGAAAGGAGCGCTGTCGAAAGGAGCGCGACTGAAGGAGTTTGGTTGGAAGGAGCCCGACTGATAGGAGCACTGTCGAAAGGAGCATGATTAGAGGAGTTCATCGAAAGGAGCCCGACTAGAAGGAGCGTGATCATAGGAGTTCGACTAGAAGGAGCACGTTGTACACAATATAGGACTTAAACTGTCTTCAAAACTCATCACCAATCGAGGTCGGAAGGGTTGAACTTTGATCCTATCATTCATTCTAAGTTAGGAAGCAAGGTTAATTAAATAATAATTTTTTTTTACTGTTCAAGATTGTTTGGCCGGCCTTCAATGCACCTTTGACAAGTTCTGCAGTATGAACTTCTTGTTAAGAGCATCGACGAATTCCTTCAAAATCGGGGTCGGTGGCTAAGGACTTCGGTAGGGGTTATTTATCCCCAATAATTATTAATGATCAAAATTATACTATATTTATGATTAGAATTAAGATTCATCATAAATACTATTGGGGGTAAAATGACCTTCGTCGAAGTTTTTGGCTGCTTCCAGACGATCTCTTCTAGTCGTACTCCTTTCGAATGATCTCCTCCAATCACACTCCTCCAGGATGAACTCCTCTAGGATGAACTTCTTTCGAACGAACTCCCCCAAGATGAACTCCTCTAAGATGAACTTCTTCAGGATGAACTCCTTCTAGATTCTTTCTAGTTGCCCAAAGGGCTCCTTCCAGTCGAACTTTTCTCTGTCGTTAGAAGGACCTCAGCATCAATTCTTAATACAGCAAATATCAGTCAACACACAGACGATCTCGAAAACATCTGAACCTCTCTCGAACTACTGTGGCATGAAGTTCTTCACCATCTATAGCTATCCCATCCAAACTTTAACTATTAAATCCCAACAGATTGGCAAGTCATGACAACGGATACTACTCTTGACGGACGCATCATGACAACAAACACCATCCTCCGTAACAAACTCCATGTGGCCTGAGTGGCCCACTATCAGATGGTTACAACTATCGTAATCAATTTGTTATATGCTCCATCTATAAAAAGGTCCCTCCGGATACGTTTTTTCTAAGCTTTAATTCTCCTCCTCATTACTCTGCTCCTCAATTTTTTGAGCACTCTATTTTTGTTGGTCAGAAGAGTTGACTTGATTGTTGGAGGGTCTTGCCGAAGCCACCACCTCCAACTTTAGATGGGACTTTATTTTGCAGGTCACCGATGGCAACCTCTACTTCCCCAACTCCAGCTCGATCTAGTGTCAATCAGATTCTGCACCAATAGGATTGACGCTAGAGGAAGGATCTTAAGCTCTTATTCTAAAAGGAGTAATCAATTGATTCTATATTTTTTCTTCTTCAAGGTTCATCTCCATTATCCCCCTTAATCCCAAAAATGCCTCAAAAGAAGATGACCATTAGAAGATCCATCACCTCCATCATCAGATCTTAACCAAATCCACCTACTTCAATGCCATCACCAACACCGCAACCTCCTCCATCGACGATAATGGTGGATCCAGAGCAGTTTAATCTACTGGTGCAACAGGTCCGGGGTCTTACCGAAATGGTGCAGACCATGCAGCAACCTCCAGCATCAGTCTGGCCAGAAAATCATCCTTCGGGATGTCTAGAACCAATCCCAAGAAGGCATACTTAGGTCAGTAGACTCGATACTCCTGGGAACGAAAAATGGAAGGTAGAAGACCCCTATTCAAATCATGATTCTTCTTCGGAGGAAACCTTCCCCATATACAGCTGAAAATCTTTCGAGATCCATGATCGAGATGAAGCCCTCGATCGAAAACTTTAGAAAATAGATCGACAGATTGAGGAGCTCTACCATGTTGTCTCAGCCAACCACGATAACATCTGCACCGACCCTTCTTTCTCCTAAAAAAATCATACAGGAGCCAATTCTGCCGAACTTCAAGCTCCCATAATTTGAGAGCTACAACGGAACCACTGATCCGATCGATCAGTTGTAGGCCTTTCGGATCATGATGCTGCTCCATGGCGTGCTAGATGACATCTTGTGCCGAGCTTTCCCATCTATTCTAAAGGTGGTAGCTAAAAACTGGTACTCAATGTTAAAGTCAGATATGATCTTCTCCTTTGATCAAATGAGCCATCAATTGTGGCTCATTTTGTTAGCAACAGATGTCCAAGATGAGGCTCGGACTCCCTTATCAACATCAAGCAGCAGGAAGGGGAGTCCATCCGGGCTTATGTCAACCATTTCAATGTCGCTGCACTGGAGGTCCAGAACTTGGACCAATCTATCACTATGGCTGCACTTAAAGGCGACCTTCAGAAGAATGATCTGTTATTCTTCCTAGAGAAAAAATATCCCAAAAATTTTGCTGATTTACAAGCCCACAGTCGAAAAGAAGCCGAATGAAGTTTGGCCATGTGCTCGGACTCTCTCTGAGTGCAAACGAGCTCAAACTCCTCCTCGAGCTCGTCGTCAAAGGAGATTTAACAAAAGAGCATGAAGGAGCTCTCCACCCAGAAGGTTCCATAACTATGCTCCCCTCAATGCTCCAAAAACTCAAGTACTAATAGAGATTAAGGAGCAGCTGCCAAGATCGAAGAGGATGCATACTCATCCGGACAAGCACAATCCAAATAAGTACTGTCTCTACCATCGTGACCATGGTCATGATATTAAAGAATGTATTTAGCTCCAAAACGAGATCGAGGAGCTTATCAGGCGAGGTCGGCTGGGTCGATTTCTATGATTCGGCCTAAGATAAGAGAAGATCGGCTAAGGGCACTATCGCAATCGGAACCACCAAGGGGGTAGGAGCAGTAAGAAGATCGGCCATCTCTCGGCATCATCAACACCATCTCCAGAGGACTTCGATGAGAGGAGGTCGGTGGATCTGAAGGGTCAGCTAAAAGATGGAGAATTGAGGAGCCCATTACTTTCATTAAAGAAGATGCATGAGGAGTTTAGTTTTCGTACAATAACGTGGTTGTAATAACTTTAAATATAGCAGACTATAATTTATGCCGCATTCTTATTGATAATGAAAGTTTGATAGATATCTTATTTTATGATGCTTTCTCCAATATGTCTATACCCAATAATCAGCTCAGACCAATGAGTTCTCCATTGGTTGGCTTCACTAATGATGCAGTGCTAGTTGAAGGTATAATAACTTTAAATGTGGCTGCGGAACGATATCCAAAGCAGTCTAAGGCATAAGTAAATTTCTTGATGGTAAAAGCCCCATTTGCTTATAATGCAATTCTTGGCTAGCCTAGCCTAAATGCACTTTGGACAGTAGTGTCGACCTACTATCTGAATTGAAGTTTCCAACAAGCTATGGAATTGGAGAAGTCAGGGGAGACCAAGATTTGGTGAGACATTGTTACTCAATTGCGCTGCATACGGGTGGGCAGTCAGACCCTTGCCCCGTTGATGGATTGGACGTTTGGGATGACCTCATGGAAGAACGAGGAGAACCCATGCAAGACCTTATCTCAATCCCTTTGGATGATGAAAATGAAGACCACACACTATAGATCAGCTCTAATATGAGAGAGGGGATACGAGAGTAGCTCGTCAAGTTGCTACGGAGAAATGTAGATGTTTTTGCTAGGGTCCCCGCTAACATGCCAGGAATTGATGCCGAAGTTATGGAGCATCGATTGGCTGTTGATCTTAAATATCGGCCAGTGAAAGAAAAGGTATGCAGCCATACCCCAGAGAGGTAGAAGACAATTGCAGAAGAAGTCGACAAGCTCCTCAAGATCGGATTCATCCAAGAAGTCTCCTATCCAAATTGGGTTTCCAATATGGTCCTTATCAAGAAGGTGAATGGCAAGTCGAAGATGTGCATAGACTTCAAAAAGTTGAACAAGGCCTATCCGAAAGATAGTTATCTCTTGGCCAGAATTGATCAACTGGTAGACGCAACTTCGGGCCACGAGCTCCTTACCTTCATGGATGCCTTCTCCAGCTACAACCAAATCTAGATAGCACCAGAGGATAAGGAGAAAATTGCTTTTATTACTGATCATGGACTCTATTATTATAGGATTATGCCTTTTGGACTTAAAAATATAGGAGCGACATACCAGCACCTGGTCAATAAGATCTTCCAGGAGCAGATCGATTGCAACATGGACATATATGTAGATGATATGCTTATCAAAAGTCGAGCTTTAACAGATCACATAGCCGACCTCGAGGAAACCTTCAGTGCCCTTCAGAGATATAAGATGAAGTTGAACTCGACCAAGTGCGCCTTTGGTATGACTTTAAAAAAGTTCTTGGGGTTCATGGTGTCGAGATGTGGGATTGAAGCAAATCCAGAGAAAATTTGGGCCATCTTGGAGATGATTGCTCCAAAATCAATAAAGAAAGTTCAGCACCTAGCAGGAAAGGTGGTAGCCCTCAAGTCTCGAGATCGGTGGAGCGATGTATGTCCTTCTTTCGAGTTCTCAAATAGCCAAAAAACTTCTACTGGGACACTGAATGTCAATGAGCATTTGAAGAATTCAAAAACTACCTTGGCTCACCTTCCCTATTGGCCAAGCCCGAACCTAGGGAAGAACTATTTCTATACCTGCCGATCTCCCCAATGGCCGTTGCGGTAGTCCTAGTGAAAGAAGAAGGGAAAGTGTAGTGGCTGATCTACAACATAAGTCGAGTCTTGAGGGACACTGAAACTAGGTACACTAAGTTAGAAAAACTAACTTATGCTCTACTAATCGTAGTCTAGAGACTTCGACCTTATTTTCATGGGCACACCATAACTCTCCTCACTGATCAATCAATTAAGGTAGTTCTTCATCGAATAGATACCTCTAGAAGAATCGCAAAATGGATAATTGAACTCACAGAGTTTGATATTAACTTTCAACCTCGATTGTTAATTAAAGCTCAAATACTGATAGATTTCATAATGGAATGCACTATCCTAGACGAGGCCAAACTTAAACAGAATGAAGTTGACATTCCATGGTTATAACAAGCTCCTCTGAAGAAAAGGCCGACCTTCTTGAAGGCTTCTGAGCTCTATATGTGGATGGCTCATCCAATGCTTCGGGCGTAGGCATTGGATTGATCCTGGTGAACCTGGAGGGAGTCATTGCTGAATATGTGCTGCACTTCAAATTTTCTATAACAAACAATAAGGCCGAATATGAAGCTCTGATAGCTGGATTAAGGATAGCCAAGGAATTGGAAGCAGATTGGCTCCAAATATACAATGATTTCCAATTGGTGATCAGACAAGTTAGTGGCAATTATGAAGTTCGAAAGAAAAGTATGATAAAATATCTCGAGAAAGTAAAGAACTTGATTCTGGTTTTTAACCATTTTAATATTTAGTAGATTCCAAGTGCAGAAAATACCAGAGTCGATCTTCTCTCCAAATTGGCTACACTAGCTCTAGCCGAACTGCCTAAGAAAGTCTTCTTCGAGGTCCTAAAATGCCCGAGCTCGAAAGAACCAAAGTCTATGATGCAGGTTGAGCATGAGCTGAGCTAGATTGACCCACTAGTCACCTACCTCCAACATGGAGTTCTACCTTATGACCTAAAAGAAGCTCGAAAATTAAAAAATCAAGCTGAAAGAAAAATACTATTTTCCACCGCAGGATCGTGTAGATCTGATCAGATCTAAAAAGGATTTTTCTAAAAATTCTAAAATGATCTGATTAAATCTAAGAGTTCTCAAATCTAATCATGGTGATCTGATATTAAAAATTAAAAATTAAAATTAAATTAGATTTAATTTAAAGTACCTGATTAGGTAATCTAATTACGCTACAATGATTTTGTTGATTTCTGAGGTTTTGAAAGGAGCCACGCATGCGCCTGGCCTCTACCAGTATCCACTCAGGCAGGATCTAAATGTCTTCTCCTCATGAACTTTTTTGCTAAAAATTAGATCTGGATCTGATCCAAAGAATCTTCAAAACTATTTCTGAAGGCAGCTCATCCGTCACACGAACACCATCGCGTAGATCCTAAATATTATGCCAAAAACCTTGGACCTTCTTCTCAGATTTGTGCCTAACTTTTTAGGCTTGTAGAAGAGAAGAAGAGAGAGGATTGAGAGGGCATGGGATATTAGGGATGGCAGATTTTGGGCATAGAAAATTATTTCTTGCATTGAATAAACTTTGACGTGAGAAAGGCTTTTATGTCCAACGCCTACTTAGAGTCCCTTTTGACCAAAATAACTTATTTATTTTATTTTTAGGACTCTAGAACTTATTCTTCATAAAAAACCATTAGATCTCATCTATTTTTTTCATCAAAAATAATTCAAAAAGGTATCAACATGAGTAGATAAGGAAGAGTCCACTGCGCCTAGGACTCTTCCCTTAAGAGTTTGATCCAAATCAAACTATCATAACTCAGTCTAGACATCTTCAAAAACTACCAAATTTGGTACACCCAATGCATAACTCATGCTCTATCACATTACCAAAAATCAAATCAAAATAATTTTTTAAAAATTTTCTAGAAGTATCTAATTAGGTGACCCTCAATTCTCTCAAATAGGTCAACTTTTGACCCTAGTCTAATTTGACTATGAATGGATTTAATTTCTATAATTAATCTGATTTAAACTTATTTCAATCAAATAAAAATAAATCTATTCTAAATACAAGAATGAGTCAAATCAAATTTGACTCGGTTATGATGAATCAGAAAGATTTCAGAAGGATAAAGTCAGGCTCAATCATATGCTAGCACGATTACCTTGAACCTGATTGGATATAATCCAAATCAATCAAACTGGCTTAGCTCAATTGATGACATCCAGACCTAAACCCTTATTTGTGTGATCCAGTTAGGTTCAATTCTGTATGGTAATGAGACATGTTGCGATCTTCCTCATCAACATCATCGAAACACCTTTTGATGGATCAAAACTTTTTTGATTCATACAATTAGAATGATTGATCATCAAAATCATCCTAATTGCTCCCAAAATCTACTAGTGACACCTAGCAGTATATGGTGGTGATCCATCAGAACTAAAAATGAACCTCTCAATACAGTTACCTATGTGATTGGGTTCTCCTATCTTGAGCCCCGACAGGATTAGGGTTAAGGTGAACTCATCAAACCCAATGTCCATCATTTGAATCAATCATTTAATTTGAGTCCAATGTGAAACCCTAATAAGAACTCTTTCTATCATCTTCATTCTGCCATGACCATGGGCTTATGGACTCAATCTCATGATTATCATAAGGCTACTCCTCATCTACCGAGGTAGATAGATCTCCTATTGGTGCAATCCAATTCCTATAATGAACATGGTATAGCCAACATACACCTCAAAATTTCGAATAGCTAGGAGATCGAGTTATGGTATAGTCAAACTATAATACCCTTGAGATGAACTATTGATTTATCTCAGGTCAAAGAATTAGACACACCACTACAGCATCGAGTCAGTCATCGACGAGAAGGTAGACTTCCTTATGACTACTCGAGGTGGTCATGCTCAGTGCCCTCGTTCTCTAATGAGTACTTGTACTCTCGCTCTGATGTCTCCACACCATAGACTTAAGACACATCTATCCTAAGAAAGTGATTGTACACCAATCTTTTGGATCGATCACCATCCTCATGATGATCCTACGATCGAGAGCTGTTTATGAGTTAATTATGAAAATTCATGTCTTAAATTTTCAACTCTTGAAAATATGAATTGTCATTACTATTAACTCAAAGGATATATCACAAACACTTTTAAATATATACTATTATAAAAAATAATCTATTTATTAATTTATAGTCAAAATTATAAAATTATCTTTATAAGTGTATTACAAGTGATAACCAATCTGGCTTCTAGGGCACAATCTAACAAACTCCTTCTTGACCTAAAGCCAATTGGCTACAAATCTATGTTCCATCTTCTCAAGGTGGGCTTCGATCTTCTATTTGCTCAATAATTTTGTCAGCAGGTCAGCTACATTATCTGTAATATTGACTCTCTTGACATCGATGAATCCCTTTTTGAGGTAATCGTGGATGAGGTGGTATCGTCGCTCGATGTGCTTAGATTTCTAATGAAACCTCAACTCCTTAGCTTGAGCTATGGCGCCATTATTGTTGCAGTATAGAGGGATGGCATCTGATGGCATCACTCCGAGCTCTATGATGAACTTCTTATACCAAAATGCCTTCTTTGTAGCTTTCGATGCAGCAATGTACTCTACTTCCATGGTGGAATCTGCTATCATAGTTTGCTTGAAACTCTTCCAGCTGATAGCACCACCATTGCACACAAACAGACTTTCAGATGTTGACTTTCGATCATCTATATCGAACATAAAATTTGAATTTATATATTCCTAGACTTGGAGTTCTCCATTACCAAAGACTAGAAACATATCCTTAGTCCTTTTCAAGTACTTAAGGATACATTTCACAGAAGTCCAGTGCTCTTCACCTGGATTTGACTGATACCTGCTCATGACACTCACAGCATGGACAATATCAGGTCGTGTACATAGCATGGCATACATGAGGCTCCCTATTGCTAGAAGCATAAGGAGATCTTGCTCATGCATTCAATTCTCCTCAGGTGCATGTTGGGGACACATCTTCTTGGAAGAGATGAATGCCATGTCTGAAGGGTATTAATCCCCTCTTAGAGTTTTCCATACTAAACCTCTTTAGTACCTTCTCTATGTACATCTTTCTGTGAAGAGTCCTCAGCATCCTATTTGGTCTATCCCTATAGACCTTAATTTCTAGAATAAAGGATGCCTTTCACCTAGGATCTTTCATGGAGAATTCTTTAGACAACCACATTTTGACTGTAGTCAACATGGGAATATCATTCTCAATTAGGAAGGAATGTCATCCACGTACAAGTACGAGGAAAGACAACAGCGCTCCCACTGACCTTTTTGAAAACACAGAACTTCCTCTTCATTTCTTGATGAAATCCAAATGATTTGATCACATCATTAAAATGAGTGTTCCAGCTCCGAGATGCTTGCTTAAGTCCATATATGGACCTTTGCAGCTTGCAAACCTTGTGATCAGTATCACTGGATGTGAAACCTAGCGGCTGTTCCATATAGATATCTTCCTCAAGATATCCATTTAAGAATGCCATTTTCATGTCCATTTGCCATATTTCATAATCGAAATAGGCTGCAACAGCAAGCAATGTGCGGATGGATTTTAGCATAGCTACTGGGAAAAGGTATCCTGATAGTCAATGCCTTCATGTTGACTATAACCTTTTGCCTACTGAGTCTTAGCCTTGAATGTCTCCTACATTTCCATCTGCACCAATCTTTCTCTTGAAGATCCATTTACACCCAATAGGTACTATACCTTCTGGTGGATCTACCAAGGTCCAGACTTGGTTTGAGTGCATCGAGTCAATTTCTGACTGCATTGCCTCTAGCCATTTCTCGGAGTCGATATCTGATATCACCTCATTGTAGGTTTTGGGATCATCACCATGAGCACCATTACCTATGAGGAACATTTTCTCTATTCCTCTGAAATATATACCTAAGTATCTTTCAGGGGGATGGAAAAACTCTTTCTCGATCTACGAGGTGGAGGAGGTAGTGTTCTTATTGGCTCAACCTGATTTGGTTCCAATTGGTCCTTAGCTCATTGCTACTTGTGAGACTTTCTCATCAAGCTTAATCTATCTTTCCAATGCCGCTATCTTGAATAAACTATTTTTCAAGAAAGATGGCATGTCGACTCACAATCACATTGTGGTCTTCTGGAATGTAGAAAATAGTATCCTAATGACTCTTTAGGATATCCTATGAATCGAGCTCTAAAGGACCTAAACTCTAACTTGTCCATCTTGTTGTCTTTTGACATGAGCCGGACAACCCCAAATTCTGAGATGACTCAGACTTGGATTTCTTACCATGCCATATCTCATACGGTGTGGTAGGAACGGTTTTAGAGGGAACCCTATTCAGTAGATAAATTGAAGTTAATAGATATGTCCCCAAAGAAAATCAGGGAAGGTCTGTGAAGCTCATCATGGATCGAACCATATCCTAATAGGATCCGATTTCTCCATTCTGAAACCCCGTTGAGTTGAGGTGTTCCTGGTGGAGTCCATTGAGAGACTATGCCATTTTCCTTAAGATAGTCTAGGAATTCTCGGCTAAGGTATTCACCTCCTCGATCTGATCGAAGAACCTTAATGGGTTTTTCAGTTTGTTTTTCTACTTCATGTCTGAATTCTTTGAACTTTTCAAAAGCTTCAGACTTGTGTCTCATAAGATACACATACCCATACCTAGACAGATCATCGGTAAAGGTAATGAAGTAGACAAAATTGCCTCTAGCCGGCACATCAAATGGGCCGCACACATCAGTATGTACTAGGGCAAGGAGATCTGTGGCCCTCTCCCCATGTCCAACAAAAGGGAGTTTAGTCATTTTGCCTTGAAGACAAGATTCACAAGTTGGATATGACTCAAAAGTCAATGGACTCAATAGCCCATTTTTCTCCAATTTGTTGATCCTATCTTCTGCTATATGACCTAATCTCAGGTGCCATAGATATCTATCGTTTGGACTATCCCTAGGTTCGTTTGGCATTCACATTTTGCTCGATAGTTAAAAATAGGTACATCAATATGTAGCTGATAAAGACCATTAATAAGGAAACCATTTGCAATTTTATTTCTTTCATAAAGAATGTTACAATGGTCCTTAAAGAAGGTAATCACATAGCCTTCTTGTGCTAAGCATGAAACAGAAATCAAATTCCTGCTAGCTGCAGGCACATAATAACAGTCTTTCAAAACTAAGTCTAAACCAGATGGTAATCGAAGAGGGTATGTTCCCACGGCTACTGCAGCAACTCTTGCTCCATTACCGATGCGTAGGATCATGTCTCCATCCCTCAGCCTCCTGCTATCCTCAAGACCCTGCATAGAAGTGCACAGATGAGCACTAGAACCAGAGTCAAGCACCCAACTGGATGCAGAAGAAACCGTCATAAGGTTAGACTCAATAACGAGCATACCTCCAGAAGGACCTTCCTTCTTGTTCTTCAGGGTGGCCAGGTAAGTAGGGCAGTTCCGCTTCCAATGGCCGTCGCTGTTGCAATGGAAACACTTTCCTTTGCCATCGGCCTTCTTTTCTTCGGCTCTGCCTTCTTCTTCTTTGATCCTTCCACCTTTTGCTTTTTCACAGACTTCTTTTTTCTTTCCATAAGACTTTCTTTTGGAAGAAGTCCGTTCCATAGCAAGAACTGAGCCTTTAGAACCTTTCATAGAAAGCTCAGCGGTAACCAGCATATTCATTAATTCGGCCAAGGAATTTTGAAGTTTATGCATGTGGTAATTCATGATGAATTGCCCATATGCATCAGTCAAGGATTGCAGAATAATATCATTCTGCAGATCCAAGTCCTAACTTCACACCGAGCTTCTCAAGCTCTTCCATGTCCTTGATCATTCATCAGACAGTGATCTTGGACTGACTGCCCATCACGCATCTTAGCCTTAAAAAGTCATTTCGTGACTTGATATTTGGCTGCGCGACTCTGTTCACCAAACATCTCCTGCAGGTGAGCCAACATTTGGCGAGCAGTCCCGATATCTTCATGTTGGCGCTGGAGCTCATCAGACATCGAGCCCAACATGTAATATCTGGCCTTATTATCTTCGTCTATCCATTTTTCAGAGACGCTCTCTGTTCAGTGGATGGACGGAGCTGGTAAGGTGGGAGGGTCCTGGTCCAAATACATGGGTTAACTTCTCGAAACCCAAAATAATTTTGTAGTTCCTGAGCCAATCTTTATAATTGGGTCCAGTCAGTCTATGTGTGTCCAGGATACGTGCCTAAGTGGGTTGGACGCAGACATTTTTCTGTAGAGAGTCAAAGATTCTAGTTAGATACTGTAATTATGACTTGACCAATTTATTTAAAAATTTTATTTTTAAATAAATTAGCTCCCACTATTTTCTCGGATCCCTACACTCCCTCTCTGTAGAGATGCAAAAATCTCCATGATTATGATTTCTAGTGGGTGGTGCGGTCCCACCAACTGACTTATCATCTCACCTAATTATTATTGGTGATGGATAAACCGATGAGTGGACAACTTGAAGAAAAAATTCAGATTTTCTGGATCAGGTTCGTTCAGATCTGATTGGATCAAGAGAGATATATCAAAAAAAAAAATTTTGAATCTAGATCAGATTTGAGATTTTTTAGATCTAATTTTATAGATCTAATAAATAAAAATAAAAGATAAATTAAATCTGATTTAATTTTATACCTTGTTATTGGGTAATCGGATTATCCTATGATGATCTTGCTAATTGCTTGAAGTTCTGGATCTAGCCACGTAAGGTGCTTGGCCTCTATCGATATCCACTCGGACTGGATCTGGAGATCCTCTCTTTTTTTATCATCTCTCCAAATATTAGATCTGGATCTAATTTGGAGAATCTTCAAAACTTCTTTTGAAGATTTGGAATTGTCTCTTACAGCAGTGCTGCCTTCTTCCTTTCTCATCACTTTTCTCTTGCCTGGATCGCACCAACCTGGAGCCCAAATCTTGTTGGGCATGGAGAGGAGAGAGAGGACCTAAAGATGGCATAAAGGAGGGAGAGGGGCAGCTTTGTGGCATGGGCTATGGGTGCTTCTTTTTAAAGCTTGGCATAGATGGGGTTTTTATAGATCCTACTGTGCCATATTAGTGCCACATCATCTCAGCCAATCACATCGCTTCGTACAATCAGATCTAAATCTGATTGGTGGGATGACATCACCTGATCCAATCAGATGAGAGCTCCTCTTCAACATCCTTAGGTGGCACCAAGACTGATCAAAGCTGAGTCTTAAGCGCCTACCTAAGTTGATTCCAAGAAACAACCTAGAATTCCATCTGTATGGAACTCCAGGCGTCCCTATCCTTAAGCACACACCTTCCTATTCGTGCACCCCCTCCTTTCCATTTTCTAGCAAGGGGATAGGCCCCTATCTGCTCTCCTATGGGTGCATAACATATGGGCAGATGTTTAAGTGTCAAAGGTCAATGTTTAACCAAAGTCAAAAGACAAGAATTGGCAGGTGATGGAAAATGATAGGTGTTGTCTCCAATTTATCTCATAAATTAAGACAACTATTTTCTGACCTAGACAAGCTTCAGTCAAATCAAGTAAAGGTACCTGAGTGAGCACAAACACATTTGGCTCAGTCGAGACAACTTTTAATGATAGTAGAAGGAGAACATTTGGTTCAATCGTGTGCTAGCACGATTTTCTTGAACCTAATTGAATCTAATTCAAATCAATTGAACTGGATTCAGTCTCAATTGATGATCATCCAGATCAAACCCTTATTTGTGTGACCCAGTTAGGTTCAGTTCTGTATGGTAATGGGATATGTCATGATCTCTATCATCGACATCATCGAAACTCCTTTCGATGGATCAGAACTCTTCTGATTCGAACAGCTAGAATGATCGATCATCTAAATCATTCTAATTGCTCCCAAAATCCACCAGTGACACCTAGCAGTATATGGTGGCAACCCATCAGAGCTGAAAATGAACCTCTTGGTGCAGCTACCTGTGTGATTAAGTTCTTCTATCTTGAGCCCCGATCAGATTAGGGTTAAGGTGAACTCGTCAAACCCTAATTCTCTGTCATATGATGTAATCATTCGATTCAAGTCCAATGTGAAAATCTAAATAGAAACTCTTTCTATTATTTCACTCTGCCATGGCCATGGGCTTCTGGACTTGATTCTCATGATCATCATAGGGCTGCTCCTCTACCACCGAGGTAGATAGATTCCATCTTGATGCAATCCAGTTCCTACAATGAACATGCTATAGCCAACATACACCTCAGGGTTCCATATGGCTAGGAGACCGAGTAATGGTGTAGTCAAACTATAACACCCTCAAGGTGAACTGCCGATGCACCTCAGGTCAAAGAACCAGACACACTACTGCAGCATCGAGTCAGTCATTGACGAGAAGGTAGACTTCCTAATGACTACTCGAGGTGGTCACGCTCAGTGCCCTCGTTCTCTAACGAGTACCTGTACTCTCGCTCCGGTGTCTCCACACCGTAGACTCAAGACTCATCTACTAAAGAGAAGCGATTGTACACCAACCTTCCGGATCAATCACCATCCTCGTGATGATCCTATGGTCGGGAGCATTTTATGAGTTAATAATGAAATTATTCATGTCTTAAATTTTCAACTCTTGAAAATATGAATTATCATTACCATTAACTCAAAGGATGTATCACAGACACTAAATACACATATGTGATAGAAAATAACCCATTTTATTTATTTATAGTCAAAATTATAATTTTGCCCCTAGAAGTGTATTACAAGTGTCAGCCAATTCTGGCTTCTAGGGCACATATATCTAACAATCTCCCACTTGTCCTAAAGCCAATTGGCTACAAGTCTAAGTCCCATCTTCTCAAGGTGGGCTTCGATCTTCTGCTGGCCCAACGGCTTTGTAAGTGGGTCTGCCACATTATCTGCGGAGTTCGACTCTCTTGACCTCGACGTAATCCTTCTCGAGGTAATCGCGGATGAGGTGGTATCGCCGCTCAATGTGCTTGGATTTCTGGTGAGACCTCGGCTCCTTAGCAAGGGCTATGGCGCCATTGTTGTCGCAGTATAGAGGAATGGCATCTGATGGCATTACTCCAATTTCTGCAGCAAACTTCTTATACCAGAATGCTTCCTTCGCAGCCTTCTGATGCAGCGATATATTCTGCTTCCATGGTGGAATCTGCTATCACAGTTTGCTTGGAAACTCTTCCAACTGACAGCACCACCATTGCACACAAACAGACTTCCAGATGTCGACTTTCGATCATCTATATCGGACATGAAATCCGAGTCTGTGTATCCCTGGACTTGGAGTTCTCCATTACCAAAGACCAACATCATATCCTTAGTTCTTCTCAAGTACTTAAGGATACATTTCACAGAAGTCCAGTGTTCTTCACCTGGATTTGACTGATATCTGCTTGTGACACTCACAGCATGGGCTATATATCAGGTCGTGTACATAGCATGGCATACATGAGGCTCCCTATTGCAGAAGCATAAGGGATCTTGCTCATGCGTTCTATTTCCTCAGGTGTGCTAGGGCACATCTTCTTGGAAAGATGAATACCATGTCTGAAGGGTATTAATCCCCTCTTAGAGTTTTCCATACTAAACCTCTTTAGTACTTCCTCTATGTACATCTTCTGTGAAAGTCCTAGCATCCTATTCGGTCTATCCTCTATAGACCTTAATTCCTAGAATAAAGGATGCTTCACCTAGGTCTTTCATGGAGAATTCCTTTAGACAACCATATTTTGACTGATGGTCAACATGGGAATATCATTCCCAATAAGGAGGATGTCATCCACGTACAATACGAGGAAGACAACAGCGCTCCCACTGACCCTTTTTGAAAACACATGGTTCCTCTTCATTTTTGATGAAACCAAACTTTTTGATCACATCATTAAAACGAGTGTTCCAGCTCCGAGATGCTTGCTTAAGTCCATATATGGACCTTTGCAGCTTGCAAACCTTGTGATCAGTATCACTGGATGTGAAACCTAGCGGCTGTTCCATATAGATATCTTCCTCAAGATATCCATTTAAGAATGCCATTTTCACGTCCATTTGCCATATTTCATAATCGAAATAGGCTGCAACAGCAAGCAATGTGCGGATGGATTTTAGCATAGCTACTGGGGAAAAGGTATCCTGATAGTCAATGCCTTCGCGTTGACTATAACCTTTTGCCACTAGTCTAGCCTTGAATGTCTCCACATTCCCATCTGCACCAATCTTTCTCTTGAAGATCCATTTACACCCAATAGGTACTATACCTTCTGGTGGATCTACCAAGGTCCAGACTTGGTTTGAGTGCATCGAGTCAATTTCTGACTTGCATTGCCTCTAAGCCATTTCTCGGAGTCGATATCTGATATCGCCTCGTTGTAGGTTTTGGGATCATCACCATGAGCACCATTACCTACGAGGAACATTTTCCTCTACTTTCCTCTGAAATAATACCTAAGTATCTTTCAGGGGGATGGAAAAACTCTTTCCGATCTACGAGGTGGAGGAGGTAGTGTTCTTATTGGCTCAACCTGATTTGGTTCCAATTGGTCCTTAGCTCGTTGCTGCTTGTGAGACTTTCTCATCAAGCTTGATCTGCTTTCCAATGCCGCTATCTTGAATAAACTATTTTTCAAGAAAGATGGCATGTCGACTCACAATCACATTGTGGTCTTCTGGAATGTAGAAATAGTATCCTAATGACTCTTTAGGATATCCTATGAATCGAGCTCTAAAGGACCTAAACTCTAACTTGTCCGCTTGTTGTCTTTTGACATGAGCCGGACAACCCCAAATTCTGAGATGACTCAGACTTGGTTTCTTACCATGCCATATCTCATACGGTGTGGTAGGAACGGTTTTAGAAGGAAACCCTATTCAGTAGATAAATTGAAGTTAACAATGAATGTCCCCAAAGAAAATCAGGAAGGTCTGTGAAGCTCATCATGGATCGAACCATATCCAATAGAGTCCGATTTCTCCATTCTGAAACCCCGTTGAGTTGAGGTGTTCCTGGTGGAGTCCATTGAGAGACTATGCCATTTTCCTTGAGATAGTCTAGGAATTCTCGGCTAAGGTATTCACCTCCTCGATCTGATCGAAGAACCTTAATGGGATTTTTTAGTTTGTTTTTCTACTTCATGTCTGAATTCTTTGAACTTTTCAAAAGCTTCAGACTTGTGTCTCATAAGATACACATACCCATACCTAGATAGATCATCGGTAAAGGTAATGAAGTAGACAAAATTGCCTCTAGCCGGCACATCAAATGGGCCGCACACATCAGTATGTACTAGGGCAAGGAGATCTGTGGCCCTTTCCCCATGTCCTACAAAAGGGAGTTTAGTCATTTTGCCTTGAAGACAAGATTCACAAGTTGGATATGACTCAAAAGTCAATGGACTCAATAGCCCATTTTCTCCAATTTGTTAATCCTATCTTCTGCTATATGACCTAATCTCAGGTGCCATAGATATACCTATCATTTGGACTATCCCTAGGTCATTTTGGCATTCACATTTTGCTCGATAGTTAAAAATAGGATACATCAATATGTAACTGATAAAGACCATTAATAAGGAAAACCATTTGCAATTTTATTTCTTTCATAAAGAATGTTACAATGGTCCTTTAAGAAAACGGTAATCACATAGCCTTCTTGTGCTAAGCATGAAACAGAAATCAAATTCCTGCTAGCTGCAGGCACATAATAACAGTCTTTTAAAACTAAGTCTAAACCAGATGGTAATCGAAGAGGGTATGTTTCCACGGCCACTGCAGCAACTCTTGCTCCATTTTCGATGCGTAGGATCATGTCTCCATCCCTCAGCCTCCTGCTATCCTCAAGATCCTGCATAGAAGTGCACAGATGAGCACTAGAACCAGAGTCAAGCACCCAACTGGATGCAGAAGAAATCGTAAGGTTAGACTCAATAACGAGCATACCTCCAGAAGGACCTTTCCTTCTTGTTCTTCAGGGTGGCCAGGTAAGTAGGGCAGTTCCGCTTCCAATGGCCGTCGCTGTTGCAATGGAAAATACTTTTCTTTATCAATCGGCCTTCTTCTTTAGCTCTTCTTTTTTTTCTTTCCTTCTTCCATCTTCTGCTTTTTCACAGACTTCTTCTTCTTTTCAAAAGACTTTCTTCTTGGAAGAAGTCCATTCCATAGCAAGAACTGAGCCTTTAGAACCTTTCATAGAAA
>QRFJ01005051.1:0-126860 GCA_006176705.1 Cocos nucifera | reverse complement strand
CTCCACATTCCCATCTGCACCAATCTTTCTCTTGTAGATCCATTTACACCCAATAGGTACTATACCTTCTGGTGGATCTACCAAGGTCCAGACTTGGTTTGAGTGCATCGAGTCAATTTCTGACTTCATTGCCTCTAACCATTTCTCAGAGTCGATATCTGATATCGCCTCATTATAGGTTTTGGGATCATCACCATGAACCCCATTACCTATGAGGAATATTTTCTCTACTTCCTCTGAAATAGTACCTAAGTACCTCTCAGGGGGATGGAAAAACTCTTTCGATCTATGAGGTGGAGGAGGTAGTGATTGGATTGGCTCAACCTGATTTGGTTCCATTTGGTCCTTAGCTCGTTGCTCTTGTGAGACTTTCTCCTCGAGCTTGATCTGCTTTCCAATGCCGCTATCTTGAATAAACTATTTTTCAAGAAAGATGGCATGTCGACTCACAATCACATTATGATCTTCTGGAATGTAGAAATAATATCCTAATGACTCTTTAGGATATCCTATAAATCGAGCTCTAAAGGACCTAAAGTCTAACTTATCCGCTTGTTGTCTTTTGACATGAGCCGGACAATCCCAAATTCTGAGATGACTCAGACTTGGTTTCTTACCATGCCATATCTCATACGGTGTGGTAGGAACGATTTTAGAAGAAACCCTATTCAGTAAGTATATTATAGTTAACAAACTATGTCCCCAAAGAAAATCAGGAAGGTCTGTGAAGCTCATCATGGATCGGACCATATCTAATAGGATCCGATTCCTCCATTCTGAAATCCATTGAGTTGAGGTGTTCCAGGTGGAGTCCATTGAGAGACTATGCCATTTTGCTTGAGATAGTCTAAGAATTTCGACTAAGGTATTCACCTCCTCGATCTGATCGAAGAACCTTAATGGGATTTTTCAGTTTGCTTTTCTACTTCATGTCTGAATTTCTTGAACTTTTCAAAAGCTTCAGACTTGTGTCTCATAAGATACACATACCCATACCTAGATAAATCATCGGTAAAGGTTATGAAGTAGACAAAGTTGCCTCTAGCCGGCACATCAAATGGGCCGCACACATCAGTATGTACTAGGGCAAGAAGATTCTGTGGCCCTTTCCCCATGTCCTACAAAAGGGAGCTTAGTCATTTTGCCATGAAGACATGATTCACAAATTGGATATGACTCAAAAGTCAACGGACTCAATAGCCCTGATTTTCTCTCAATTTGTTAATCCTATCTTCTGCTATATGACCTAGCCTTAGGTGCCATAGATACCTATCATTTGGACTATCCCTAGGTCATTTTGATCTTATGGCATTCACATTTTGCTCGATATTAAAAATAGATACATCAATATGTAACTGATAAAGACCACCGTTAATAAGAAAACCACTTGCAATTTTATTTCTTTCATAAAGAATATTACAATGGTCCTTAAGAAAACTAATTACATAGCCTTCTGTGCTAAGGCATGAAACAAGAAATCAAATTCCTGCTTGCTACAGGCACATAATAATAATCTTTTAAGTACTAAAGTCTAAACCAGATGGTAGTCGAAGAGGGATAGGTTTCCATGGCCACACAGTAGCAACTCTTGCTCCATTTTTGATGCGTAGGATCATCTCACCATCCCTCAGCCTCCTGCTATCCTCAAGACCCTGCATAGAAGTGCACAAATGAGCACTAGAACCAGAGTCAAGCATCCAACTGGATGCAGAAGAAATCATAAGGTTAGATTCAATAACGAGCATACCTCCAGAAGGACCTGCCTCCTTCTTATTCTTTCAGGGATGGCCAGGTATGTAGGGATAGTTCCGCTTTCAAGTGGCCATCAGTGTTGCAATGAAAATACTTTTCTTTGTCAATGGCCTTCTTCTTCAGCTCTGCCTTCTTTTTCTTTCCTCCTTCCATCTTCTGCTTTTTCACAGACTTCTTCTTCTTTTCAAAAGACTTTCTCTTGGAAGAAGTCCATTCCATAGCAAGTACTGAGCCTTTAGAACCTTTCATAGAAAGCTCAGTAGTAACCAGCATGTTCATAAGCTCGGCCAAGAATTTTGAAGTTTATGCATATGGTAGTTCATGATGAACTGCCCATATGCATCAGTCAAGGATTGCAGAATTATATCATTCTGCAGATCCAAGTCTAACTTCACTCCGAGCTTCTCAAGCTCTTCCAAGTCCTTGATCATCATCAGACAATGATCTTGGACTGACTGCCCATCATGCATTTTAGCCTTGAAAAGTCATTTAGTGACTTGATATTTGGCTGTGCGACTCTGTTCACCAAACATCTCTTGTAGGTGAGCCAACATTTGGTGGGCAGTCTTGATATCTTCATGTTGGTGCACTGAAGCTCATCAGACATCGAGCCCAACATGTAGTATCTGGCCTTATTATCTTCATCCATCCACTTATCAAGAGATGCTCTCTGTTCAGCGGATGGACGAGCTGGTAAGGTGGGAGGGATCCTGGTCCAATACATGAGTTAACTTCTCAAATCCAAAATAATTTTGAAGTTTTGGAGCCAATCCTTGTAATTGGGTTCGGTCAGTCTATGGGTGTCCAGGATACGGGCTAGTGGGTTGGATGCAGACATTTTTTTTCCTATAGAGAGTCAAAATTTTTAGTTAGATTTTGTAATTAAGACTTGACCAATTTATTTAGAAGTTTTATTTTTAAATAAATTAGCTTCCACTATTTTCTTGGATCCCTACACTTTCTCTGTAGAGATGCAAAAATCTCCATGATTAATGATTTCTAGTGGGTGGTGCAGTCCCACCAACTGACTCATCACCTCACCTAACAGTTATTGGTGATGGGTTAGCCAATGAGTGAACAACTCTTGTTCAATGATTCTCTAATCATGGTGCACCCAAACTTGGATCTCTAATTCATGAATCTCACCATGTCCGAAATATTGATCCACTCCTTAGTTAAGTCAGACCCACCATTTGCATAGATTGGATTCCTAATTGAGTCTCTCACCGTATCCAAAATATTGAGCCCAATCCATCCTCCAGCCTATAGCATCCAATGCCTAATAGACATGGTTGCATCTTTTTGGTGCAACTGAACCACTGTAACCAGCCGAGAACAATCAACCCCGGAAAGGGCCCGCACATCTACAATGGTGGAAGACCTTAGACTTAATCTTTTCTTAGGAAGATTTGATTTAGGTCTCTTTAAACTTAGACTTGACATAGTCATAACCATTATGACTAACCTAGTGGCATGGGTTAGCTCGGATTATTGACCACCTTCAGATCAGGAACTGAGTCAACAAATATGGCCAGGTAAGTGAGACCGGTGGAAGGGATATGCCATTAACTCGACAAGAATGCATTCGAGTCGAGTAGCTCTCAATTAAAAATCAGTCGATCGTATCTGCCAAACTTACCTTAGACACCAAATTATTGTTGAGCCAGAACCAATCGGGTTAGCCTACAATCCAGACTCTAACCACTGAGCCTAATTAGGTCTTAGCTTGATCGATCACTCATGTGACTCGATCTTGACCCAGACTTAATCCTATTAGGCTGGTCAATTTAAGCACTCTTGATCCCATCTAACCAACTCTTGATTCGGTTTGATCAACCGCTTAGACCTAATTGAGCTACCCAAGCCCGAACCCAATTTTATGAATATGTCTTAGATCTAAAAATTCTTAATTTTAGACCTAATATATTTCATAATCTTAATTCTTAATTAAGTTTAGGGTTCATAAATAAAATATGTAAATAAAATCCTAGGATTTCAGGATCTAGGGATTTTGCAGAAAATAAGTTTTGGATTTTCTGATTAAGGACGAACGCGCAGCACCCCTACACATCATAAGAACATCCCATCGAATGGGAAGGAGAGGGCCTTTAAACCCTACTTTGTTCTTATGATCGGACGGCCAAGGGGAATGCCTTAATCAAGAAATATAAATCTACAAAACTAGTTAGATCTACATCATATATCTCATATATAAAAAATTGATCTAACTTTAAAACATATGTTTTGCATACATCTCATGTATCATATCATGCATATTTTTAGATCTAAATTATCTCATAATTATCTAAAAAATTAAATTTAAATTGATCATATCAAAATAAATTCTAATCTAGATAATTATGTAGAACTATTCTACAACTAGTCTAAACATGCATTCATCATATCTCATATGATTCAAAAATTAAATAATTTTATTTTACTATTTTTTAGATCTTATTATAATATTTATAATATTAAAAAATAGTAAATAAATAGATCTAAAATTATAATTTAATCAAATTAAATTATGATCATGCAAGACTATGTATAGAATAATTTTATTTTACAACTAGTCATGCATCTTGTAAAACTTAGATCTAAATTATTTAATTTTAATTTTTTTAATTTTAGATCTAATCACATATCTCATGTGACATCTAAAATCATCTAATTATTAGATTAAAAATAAATTAAAATTAGATCTAAATAATTTATTAGAACCTGGCTCTGATACCAGTTGAAGGAAAAAATCCTGATTTTCCCGGATCAGGTTCGTTCAGATCTGATTGGATCAAGAGAGATATTTCAAAGATTTCTCTTTTAATCTAGATCAGATCTGAGATATTTTAGATCTAATTTTTATAGATCTAATAAAATAAAAATAAAAATAAATTAAATTTAATTTAATTTTATACCTTTTTATTGGGTAATCCAGATTATCCTTGATGATCCTGCTGATTGCCTGAAGGTTCTGGATCTAGCCATGCAAGCGCCTGGCCTCTACCGGTATCCACTCGGACTAGGATCTGGAGATCTTCTTCCTTCTTTATCACTTTCTCCAAAAATTAGATCTGGATCTGATTTGGAGGATCTTCAAAACTTCTTTTGAAGATCAGCAATCGTCTCTTGCAGCAGTGCTGCCTTCTTCCTTTCTTGTCAGCCTTTCTCTTGCCTGGATCGCACCAAACTAGAAGCCCAAAACCTTCTTGGGCATGGAGAGGAGAGAGAGGACCTAAAGATGGCATGGAAGGAGGGAGAGGGCAGCCTTATGGCATGGGCTAATGGGAGAATTCTCTTTTAAAGCTTGGCGCAGATAGGGTTTTTATAGACCCTGCTGCGCCATGCAGTGCCACATCATCCCGGCCAATCACATGCTTCGTGCAATCAGATCTAAATCTGATTGGATGGGATGACATCACCTGATCCAATCAGATGAGAGCCCTCTCAAACATCCTTAGGTGGCACCAAGACTGGTCAAAGTCTGAGTCTTAGGCACCACCTAAGTTGAATCCAAGAAGCAACCTGGAGTCCCATCTGTATGGGACTCCAGGCATCCCTATCCTTGGGCACATGCCTCCCTAGGCATGTGCCCCCTCCTTTTCCAATTTTCTAGCAAGGGGACAAGCCCCTATCTGCTCTCCTATGGGTGCATGACACATGGGCAGATGTCTAAGTGTCAAAGGTCAACGTTTGACCAAAGTCAAAAGACAAGAATTAGCAGGTGATGGAAAATGGCAGGTGTTGTCTCAAATTTATCTCATAAATTAAGACAACCCTTTTCTGACCTGGACAAGCTCCAGTCAGACCAAGTAAAGGTACCTGAGTGAGCACAAACACATTTGGCTCAGTCGAGACAACTTTTAATGATAGTAAAGGAGAACGTTAGGCTCAATCGTGTGCTAGCATGATTTTCTTGAACCTAATTGAATCTAATTCAAATCAATTGAACTGGGATTAGTCCAATTGATGATATCCAGATCCAAACCCTTATTTGTGTGATCCAGTTAGGTTCAGTTCTGTATGGTAATGGGATATGTCATGATCTCTATCATCGACATCATCGAAACTCCTTTCGATGGATCAGAACTCTTCTGATTCAGACAACTAGAATAATCGATCATCTAAATCATTCTAATTGCTCCCAAAATCCACCAGTAACACCTAGCAGTATATGGTGGCAACCCATCAAAACTAAAAATGAACCTCTCGGTGCAGCTACCTGTGTGATTAAGTTCTTCTATCTTGAGCTCCGATCAGATTAGGGTTAAGGTGAACTCGTCAAACCCTAATTTCTATCATATGATTTAATCATTCGATTCAAGTCCGATGTGAAAATCTTAATAGAAACTCTTTCTATTATTTCACTCTACCATGGCCATGGGCTTATGGACTTGATTCTCATGATCATCATAGGGCTGCTCCTCATCTACCGAGGTAGATAGATTCCCTCTTGGTGCAATCCAATTCCTACAATGAACATGCTATAGCCAACATACACCTCAGGATTCTGAATGGCTAGGAGATCGAGTCATGGTGTAGTCAAACTATAACACCCTCAAGGTGAACTATCGATGCACCTCAGGTCAAAGAACCAGACACACCACTGCAGCTTCGAGCCAGTCATCGACGAGAAGGTAGACTTCCTTATGACTGCTCGAGGTGGTCACGCTCAGTGCCCTCATTCTCTAACGAGTACCTGTACTCTCGCTCCGGTGTCTCTACACCATAGACTCAAGACTCATCTACTATAAAGAAGCGATTGTACACCAACCTTTCGGATCAATCACCATCCTCATGATGATCCTACGGTCAGGAGCATTTTATGAGTTAATAATGAAAATTTTCATGTCTTAAATTTTCAACTCTTGAAAATAAGAATTATCATTACCATTAACTCAAGGGATATATCACAGACACTGAATACATATTTATGATAGAAAATAATTTATTTTATTATTTATAGTCAAAATTATAATTTTATCCTTAGAAGTGTATTATAAGTGTCAGCCAATTTTGGCTTCTAGGGCACACATATCTAACACAACTCTCATAGGGTCATACCCACCATTTGCACAGCTTAAATTTCTGATTGGATTTCTTATCATATATGGAATATTGAGCCCAACCCATCCTCCAACCCATAGCATCTAATGCCTAATAGACATGGTTGCATCTTTTTGGTATAACTGAATCACTGTATTCAATCGAGAATAATCAACCCCAAGAAGGACCCACACATGTACAATGGTGGAAGACCTTAGACTTAATATTTTCTTAGAAAGATTTAATTTAGTTCTCTTTAAACTTGACTTGACTTAGTCATAACAATTATGACTAACCTAGTAGCATGGGTTGGCTCAAATTGTTAGCCACCTCAAATCAAAACTGGATCGACATAAATGGCCAAGTAAGTGAGATCGGTGGAAGGGATATGCTATTAACTCAACAAGAATTCATTCAGATTGAGTAGCTCCCAATTAAAAACCAATCATTCATATCTGTCAAACTTACCTTGGATACCAAATTATCGAATCAAAATCAATTGGATTAGCCTACAATTCAGGCTCGAACTGCGAAGCCAAATTAGGTCTTGATTTGATCGAATCATATCTCAATGTGATTCGATCTTGACTCAGACTTAATCCTATTAAGCTAGTCAAATCTAAGCTTTCTTTGATCCCACCTAACTAACTCTTGATTCGGTTTGATCAACTGCTAGACTTAATTAAGCTACCTAAGTCCGAACCCAATTTTATGAATATATCTTAGATCTAAAAATTCATAATTTTAGATCTAATTAATTTTATAATTTTAATTCTTAATTAAGTTTTGGGTTCATAAATAAAACATATAATAGAAATCCTAGGATTTTAGGATCTCGAATTTTGCAGAAAAATAAATTCTGATTTTTGATTAAGGACGAACGCGCAACACCCCTACACGCCATAAGAACACCTCATGGAATGGAAGGAGAGGATCTTTAAATCCTACTTTATTCTTATGACTAGACAGCCATAAAGAACTCCTTAATCAAAAATATAATTTTTTACTACAAAACTAGCTAGATCGTATATTACATATAAAAAGATCTAACTAATACATGTTTTGCATACATCTCATGTATCATTAATATGCATACTTTCAGATCTGAAATATCACATATTAAATCTAAAAAATAAAATTTTGAGATTTGATCATATCAAAATTAAAACTATTGTAGACATCTTATAGAACTATTCTATGACTAGTCTAAGCATGCATATTTCTTATCTCATATGAATAAATTAAAAATTTTATTTTTTATTTTTAGATCTGATTACAATAATTATAACATCAAAAAAATAAAAATTAAATAGATCTAAAATTATATTTAATCAAATTAAATACATGATCATACTAGACTACACATAGAACTATTCTATACCTAGTCTAGTTATGCATCTCATACATATTAGATCTAAATTATTTAATTTTTAATTTTTTAATTTTAGATCTAATCACATCTAATGTGATATCTAAAATCTTTTAATATTAAATTATAAATAAAAATAAAATTAGATCTAAGGTAGATAAGAAGAATTGCTAACACAGCTCTGATACCAGTTGAAGGAAAGATACTATTTTCCGCCATAGGATTGTGCAGATCTGATCAGATCTGAGGAGGATTTTTTTAAAAATTTTAAAATAATCTAATTAGATCTAATAATTCTTAGATCTAATCATGGTAATCTAATATTAAAAATTAAAAATTAAAATTAAATCAAATTTAATTTAAAGTACCTAATTGGATAATCTAATTATCCTATAAAAATCTTGTTGATTCTTGAGGTTCTGAAAGGAGCCACGCATGCACCTAGCCTCTACAGGTATCCACTTGGATAGGATCTAAACATCTTTCCCTCATGAACTTTTTCTCCAAAAATTAGATTTGGATCTGATCCAAAGAACCTTCAAAACTATTTCTGAAGGCAGCCCATCCGTCACATGAATACCATCGCATAGATCCTGAATATTGTGCCAAAAACCTCGGACCTTCTTCTCATATTTATACCTAACTTTTTAGGCTTGTATAAGAGAAGAAAAGAGAGGATAGAGGTGGTATGGGATATCAGGGATGGCAGACTTTGGGTGTGGAAAATTATTTCTTGCATTGAATGCACTTTGACATGAGAAAGGCTTTTATGTCCAATGCCTACTTAGAGTCTCTTTTGACCAAAATAACTTATTTATTTTATCATTAGGACTCTAGGACTTATTCTCCATTAAAAACCATCAGATCTCATCTATTGTTTTTGCCAAAAATGATTCAAAAAGGTGTCGGCATGAGTAGATAAGAAAGAGTCCACTGCGCCTAGGACTCTTCCCTCAAGAGTTTGATCCAAATCAAACTCTATCATAACTTAGTCTATACATCTTCAAAAATTATAAAATTTGGTACACCCAATGTATAACTCATGATATATCATATATCTAAAAATTAGATCAAAATAATTTCTAAAAAATTTTTACAAGTATGTGATCAGGTGACCCTTAATTCTCTCAAATAGGTCAACTTTTGACCCTAGTCCAATTTGACTATGAATGAATTTAATTTCTATAATTAATCTAACATAGACTTATTTTAATTAGATAAAAATAAATTTATTCTAAATACAAGAATGAGTTAAATTAAATTTAACTTGGTTGCGATGAATCAAAAAGATTTCATAAGGAGAAAATCAGGCTCAATCATGTGCTAGCACGATTACCTTGAACCTGATTGGATCTAATCCAAATCAATCAAATTGGCTTAGCTCAATTGATGACATTTAGATCCAAACCCTTGTTTATGTGATTCAGTTAGATTCAATTCTATATGGTAATGAAACATGTCGCAATCTCCATCATCGACATCATCGAAATATCTTTCGATGGACCAGAACTTTTCTGATTCATACAATTAGAATGATTGATCATCAAAATCATCCTAATTACAAAATGCATCAATGACACCTAGCAGTATATGGTGGTAACCCATCAGAATTGAAAGCAAATCTCTTGGTATAGTTACTTGTGTGATTGAGTTCTTCTATGTTAAGCCCCGACAAGATTAGGGTTAAGATGAACTCATCAAACCCAATGTCCATCATATGAATTAATCATTCGATTTGAGTCCAATGTGAAACTCTAATAGAAATTCTTTCTATCATCTTCACTCTGCCACAGCCATGGGCTTATGGACTCAATCTCATGATTATCATAGGGCTACTCCCCATCTATCGAGGTAGATAGATTCCCTATTGGTGCAATCCAATTCTTACAATGAACATGCTATAGCCAACATACACCTTAAGATTCTGAATGGCTAGAAGATCGAGTTATGGTGTTATTAAACTATAATACCCTTAAGGTGAACTATCGATGCATCTCAGATCAAGGAACTATACACATCACTACAGCATCAAGTCAGTCATTGATGAGAAGGTAGACTTTCTTATGACTACTCGAGATGGTCACGCTCAGTGCCCTCATTCTCTAATGAGTATTTTTACTCTCACTTTGATGTCTCCATACCATAGACTCAAGACACGTCTATCCTAAGAAAGTGATTGTACACCAATCTTCTGGATCAATCACCATCCTCATGATGATCCCACGGTCGGGAGCAGTTTATGAGTTAAGTATGAAAATTCATGTCTTAAATTTTAAACTCTTGAAAATATGAATTGTCATTACCATTAACTCAAACGATACATCACAGACACTTTTAAATACACACTATGATAGAAAATAATCTATTTATTAATTTATAATCAAAATTATAAAATTATTCTTAGAAGTGTATTATAAGTGACAGCCAATCTGGCTTCTAGGGCGCACATCTAACACAAGCCTCCTAGTATGTTCTCTCTGAGGGCAAATTATATAAAAGATCTTATTCACTACCACTCTTAAAATATCTCTAACCTTATGAAGGCAACTTTGCATTATGAAAAGTGCATGAAGGAATCTACGAAAGTCATCTAGGGGCCAGGTCCTTATCTCATAAACTGCTTCGATAAGGCTATTATTGGCTAATAATGTACCATGACTCTATAGAGTATGTCAGAAAATGCGATCGTTATCAAAGAAATACAAGTATTCAAAAATAAATGGCTCCTAAGCTTACACCCTTGAGCGTCCCTTGGCCATTTTCATAATGGGGGATGGACATACTTGAGCCCTTTTCCATGGCATCCAGACAACAGAAATTCCTACCGATGGCGATTGATTATTTCACAAAGTGGGTCGAAGCTGAATCTTTGGCCAAAATTACTGAGGTAAAAGTATAGAACTTTGTCTAGAAGTCCATTATTTGTAGATTTGGCCTATCTCGGACCCTCATAATAGATAATGGGCAATAGTTTGCTGGAACTAAGTTTGCCGAGTTCTATAAAGATCTGAACATATCTCATAATTTTACATTAGGAGCTCATCCATAGGCAAACGACGAGATTGAGATAACCAATAGAATGCTGCTGTAAGGTATTAAAGCAAGACTTGAGAAAGCAAAAAAGATTTGGATAGATGAACTCTATCATGTACTCTGGACATATCGAACTATCCAAAGATTGCTAATTGGAGAGACTCCATTCGCCCTAACTTTCGAAATAGAAGCTGTCATCCTAATAGAACTTAAGCTTTCATCAGCATGAGTTGTGGCATTCAATGAGCAGTAGAACTCATGGGATCTTAGGGCTAACCTCGACTTGTTGGAAGAAAAAAGGAAAGAAGCTTGGGTTCGAGTGGCAGCCTACAAATGGAAAGTAGCCTACTACTATAACTCCAAGATCAGAGGTAAGGTATTCAAAGTGGAAGACTTGGTACTTCAACAAGCTACTATTTCATAATCTCAGAATCAAGAAAAGCTTGCACCAAATTGGGAAGGCCCATACGAAGTCAAGGAGGTCATCCGGCCTGAAACTTATTACCTGAAGGAGCTCGAAGGGGCAACACTTTTGCGACCCTAGAATTAAGAGAACTTGCGGGTGTATTATCAGTAATCTTATCTTAATAAAATTCTCTCTTTTCAAAATCTCTGTCTTTTGATGCAAAATCATATAATGATAGAAAATGATTTAACCAAATTTTATTCTTAAACGAAGAAGAAGACCTCCGATTATTTAAGCCAGGAGGGGGGAGAGGCCCTTTCAAGGGCCCTTTTGTGCCCCCACAGTCCTGTTAGGAATAGGATGAGAATCTCATCCTAACTTGAACAAAACAAAGACCTTCGATTATTTAAACTAGGAGGGGGGAGAGGCCCTTTCAATAGTCTTTTTGTACCCCCATAATTCTATTAGGAACAAGAGAAGAACCTCATCCTAACTTAAGTAAAATGAAGACCTCCGATTATTTAAGCTAGGAGAGGAGGAGAGGCCCTTTCGATGGCCCTTTTATGTCCCTCCAGCCCTATTAGGAACATGAGGAGAACCTCTTCCTAACTTGAGCAAAATGAAGACCTGCGGTTATTTAAGTCAGGAGGAGGGGAGAGGCCCTTTCAACGGTCCTTTTGTGCCTCCATAACTCTGTTAGAAATAGAAGGAGAATCTCATCCTAACTTGAGCAAAATGAAGACCTCCAATTATTTCAGCCAGGAGGAGACAAGAGGCCCTTTCAACAATTCTTTTGTACCCCCATAGCCTTGTTAGGAACAGGAGGAGAACCTTATCCTAACTTGAGTGAAATAAAGACCTCCGATTAACCAAGATAGGAGGAAGACCTCAATCTGACAAAAGTACAAACCGATCTCATCAGGAATAGGAAGATAATCTCATATTGACATGAATAAAGACCTTCGATTGCCTAAGATGGAAGGAAGATCTCGATCCGATAGAGAAAAAACCAACCTCGTCAGGAATAGGAGGAGCACCTCGTCCTGATAGAAGGACAAAGAAAAACCAACCATGTCAGGAACAGAGGAGAACCTCATTTCTGACATGGATAAAGATCTCCGATAGGAGGAGAACACTTATTAACGATTATTTTGATGAAAGATGAGGCAAGAAAAATGGAGGAATCAATAAACTTCAAACCCAGATAAAGCAAAATGATGATTGAAGAAAACGTTACTTCATTGAAGTCGAGGTTCATTATCAAATCGAGGTCCACAAAACCATCTATAAAAAAAAAGGGTAGAAGAAGAGAGAAAAGAAGAAAAGAAAGTCGAGCAGAGCCATTGGTAGACATTCGATCCACATAGAATGAAAATAAGAAAAGATATCATTTCATTAAAATCAAAGTTGGGTACAATATAAGATCCTATGAGACCAATTGCAAAAGGAAGAAAGAAAAATCAAAGCTCTAAGGGGGATCGAATTTCTCGAAATTTGGACTATTGGCCATCCCCAGAGACTCTCTCAGGCTGACGATCTCTTCCTCGAGCTCTCTTCTCCTCATCATATTATCGTAGAACATCCTGTCAGTTCTTTGAAAGTTTTCTTTCGATGCTTGCAGTCTTCTCCTCAGAACCTCCAATTCAGCTTCAGCATCCTTGACAGCTTGCTATTTGCTAACCAGTTGAAGCTTTAATCTTTGAACCTTGGCTTTCTCCATCCCGATCGGCTCTAAAAGTTTGCCTGTAATCCTCTTCAGGAAGGCAATCTCCTTCGATTCTCTGCTGGTGCCGTCCCTAGCCACCTTAAGCTCATGCTCAAGTTTAGACATTTTTTCTGCCGAGGATACTCTACAGCTATTGTGCCAAGCTTCGATATCCTGAAGTTGTCGCTGGAGCTCCAAAATTTTTTTTGACCAATCCTAGTCGTGCTGCGCCTTCTCGAAAGATCATGATGAGCTCCCTTCCAGCAGTAGAATTTTTTCTTTTGCTGCATTAAGTTCAACCTCGAGAGAGCTAGCTTTGGCTATTAAGGACCAAGCCTTCTCGCTACCATGATCTTTGACCTCTTCGAGCTTGACCTCAAGATCCCTTTTCTTCCTGATATAGTCCATAGAGCCCTTTTTGTGTGCCTGGCGAAGACGATCGATTTCAGTAGAGGCCTCAACATAATTCTTTTTCGATTCCTTAAGCTCGCCTTTCATTTTCTCCACCTTCCTTTTAAGGTGATATACTTCCTTCCTCAACCTTCTAAGGCTAGCCTTTAAGGGCACCGCTTGGGGCGAAGGGTCGGTTTCAACTTGGGACTGTATCAAAAGCATGAAAGCATCACGATTTGGAATTAAAAAAAAAACAAGAAGAAAAGAAGAGAAGAGGTCCACCTTCAAAAATAAATTTACCTTCCATTGATCAAAATATTTCTTCATAACAAGAAAATAAGGAAAATAAAAAACAAAATACAAAGGCAGGAGGTCTCAGACCTTTGGAGGAATGATGGAAGAGTCCGGTGCAGCCTCAATCTACACAGGATCTTCGATGGGAGCAAGAATAGATGAGGTCAAAAGGGAGGCAACAGCTAGCTCGATAGGCGGGAGGTCGGCTAGAGTAGTAGATGGGCCTGCGGCTTCTTCAGAGGCCTCATCATCTAAAAAGTCAAGGTTGAGCCTGAGGAATTTGCTGGCCACCTGATCTTCATAGAGTTCGAACCCCTTCTGAAAGGCCTCCCGACTGAACTCAATGTTCAGGTCCCTCATCTCGGAGGAGACCTTAAACTCCTCTTTTTCCTGAGACGTTGCTTCCAAGATCTACCCTGAGATATGTTCCTTCAGCTTGGCTAACTCAGCCTCAATCTTTTTCCTCCGCTCCTCTTCTAGGGCCAAAGCAGCTTTTAGCTCTTCCAATGTTTCCTTCTCCCTATGAAGCATTTCTTCGAGACCCTCGACCTTGAGGAACTTCTCCCTTAAGGAGCATCCGACCTCATCCTTCTCCTTCAGCAGGCACTCGACTTCGGCCTGGCAACCCTTCCGAACCCTCACCAACTCTGACTTCGAGCGGTCCAACGATCTGATGTAGCCAAGCAGTTGATGGCCCATCTACAAGGATGTGTACATATGAATGCAGAGAGGAAAGTTGCATGGATAAGGAAGTAATAAAAAAAAGGAGGAAAGAAAAGGAGTAATTACCTCAAGAAAGGATCCGAGCAAATTTTAGGTACATTGGTCGACATTCGCGTTGATGATCCGATCCACAACCTTAGGTATGGTGAACCCATCGACCAAACCTCTGATGATTTCATGGTGTGGAAGGGGTTCTCCCCCAACTCTTCATCAGAGCTATTTGGCTCGTTGTAGTGAACCTTGCGTCGGAACTTTCTCACAGCCCCGTTTGCCCTCTTCTTCTCTTCCCCCTTTTCTCCTTAGGAAGGACCCTTTGGGATTTGGGCCTCAACAAAAGGACTCGGCAGCATTGAAGACCCAGTAACCTCGACTGCGAGGGGTGCCTTGGCCATTGGGGGAACCTTGGTGGCTGAGGCGACCTCGGCGGCCACAGTGATCTTGATGGTGAAGGTGGCATCGATAGGCACTGTAGAGCTGGGGACGTCCATCCTTGCTTTCTTGCTTGGCTCGCTTGGCATGGTACCTTTTCTTTTGCAAGCCTGGAGCCCTTTGGAAAGTATCTCGATGGCTTTGGCATCCATCTGTATCATAAAGAAAAAATATAGTTAGAAAAGAAAAGAAAGAAAAAGGACTAGCCCACCGACTTCGACCATTTACCTGCCAGGTTCAGAGGGTTGAGGTCGAGATTGAACAAGGTTTGCTCCATTATTAGCTCGGACACCAAGGGAGTTTGGTGACCTCTAATCTTATTAACTAACTCTTGATCCTCTTTCTCTAACCTCGGGGCTCGGCGGACTGAATCCCTCAGATACCCCTAGGGTGGAAGTCCTAAGTCCAAGGTCGGATAGAAAACAAAAATAAACTTCTCCTTCCAGTTGTAGATGGATGAGGAGGCATCTTTGAGCAACCCCTTCTTACCGAACTGAGGTGAAACGTACCATCAGTCCTTTGCAATAGGATGACACTTAAAGATGAAAAAGGTTCGAAAGAGCAAAATGGTGGGCTGGACTTCGGTAGATATACGAAGGACAAGGAATCCTATTATAAACCTAAAGGAGTTTGAAACTACAGAGGCTAAGAAGATATTCAGAAAATGAAAAAGAGCTACCATAAAGACGAGAAGAGGAAACCTCAATCCAACATGAAAGGCCTCCAAATATAAGTATAACCAACCTGGAGGGGGAGCACAAGCTCGACCACTTAGTCTAGAAAGTTCTAGCTCATACTCAACAGGCATCCCGTACTAGATCCTAACTATCGACAGGTCTTCGGTAGTTAAGGAGCATGGAATGGTCCTCGAAATGAAGTTAGGCTGAGGTGCTACCCTGGGTTTGGTTTTCATTCTAGTCCTAGGGCTATTGGGGTTCGGATTAGTCAAACTCTTAGAACTACAAGACCAAGAGATCTCGAACGACATCAAGATTCAATCAAATCAAACAAAATCCTTGGAAAAGCTTAGGAAAATGGAGTAGTGGAAACCCAAAAGCGAAGAACAAAACTCGATGAAACCCGAAGAATGCAAGAAAGCTAGAAATCAAAAGGATAGGGATGAGAGACTAACCTAAGAACGCTTGGAAAGAAGATTAGGAGGATGAGGAATAATCGAGAAAGGTGCTGATGGTCGGAGGAGTTGCGAGAAAGCGAGGGCGACAAGAATAGGGTCACTCGGGGATGATGGAAATAGAGGAAGGAGAAAGAGAAGAAACCCATGAGAAGCCATAAAGGAAGAATGAGAGTGGTTTATAGAAAGTTGGAGGACAGAGGAAGTCATAATTGCAAAACTTCTTTGGTCTATCAAAGCTCACCGCATGTCCCACTTGTACCTGCCACTTGATGAAGTAATCACTACACCATACATGGAACTCCATGTTGAATGAGTCTTCAAGGAAATCTGTCCATTCAAGTCTTTCGACATTAAAAATCGCAGTGCTAATTTGAAAAAAAAGATAAAAGCTCCATCCCCCTCCGAGCGGGAAACTGCCGAAGAACTTTGACTGCAGCAGCTTTTTCATACTTTTTTCATTCAAAATTCGAACTCAAAAGTAGGGAGACAAGTGTTGGGGGTAAAATGACTTCCATTGAAGTTTTCAACTACTTTTAGATGATCTCCTCCAATCGCACTCATTTCAGACGATCTCCTCCAATCGTACTGCTTTCGGACGATCTCCTCCAGTCGCACTCTTTCCAGACGATCTTCTCCAATCGCACTCCTTTCAGATGATCTCCTCCAGTCGCACTCCTCTAAGATGAACTCCTTCTAGATGAACTCTCCTAGGATAAACTCCTCCAGGATGAACTCCTTTTGGATTCTTCCAGTCAAACTCCTAAGGGCTCCTTCCAGTCAAACTTCTCTCTATCGCTAGAAGGACCTCAGCATCAATTCTTAATACAACAAATATCAGTCAACACACAAATGATCTCGAAAACATCTGAACCTCTCTTGAACTACTGTGGCATGAAGTTCTTCACCATCTATAGCTATCCTATCCGAACTTCAATTATTAAATCCCAATAGACTGGCAAGTCACAACAACGAACACCACTCTTGCCTGGCACATCACGACAACAAATACCATCCTTCATAACAAACTTCATGTGGCCTAAGCGGTCCACTACTAGATAGTTATGGCTGTCGCTATCAGTTTATTAAATGCTTCATCTATAAAAGGGATCCTCTAGATACATTTCTTCTAAACTCTAATTTCCCTCCTCATTATTCTGCTCCTCAATTTTTTGAGCACTCTATTTATGTTGGCCAGAAGAGCCGATTTGATCGTCGGAGAGTCCTGCCAGAGCCACCACCCTCGACTTTGGAAGGAACTTTGTTTTGCAGGTCACCAATGGTGACCTCTACTTTCCCAACTCTAGCTCGATCTGGCGTCAACCAGATTCTGCACCAACAAATACTAAATTTTTCTGTCACTAGTATCATTTTTTTAAGGATAACTCTAGCACCAATTTTGTATCAATTTACTACTAACGAATGAATCCATGCCATCATAAAAAGTATGTTATTTATAACTCTGGTTCACTAAAGATAGAAAATTAACTTTAAAAGTACCCTATTTACAAGAGCCAAAGTTTGTCGTCATTGTTAATCATTAAAATCTCAGTATATTATCAACTATATTAAGATTTCCTTAGAAATGATATATTTGTTCATTAGTAATATTGTTCAAAGCCTTATTATTAAGGATAAAAGTCAGTTGTTACTATTAATTATTAAAATTATACTATATTTATGATTAGAATAAAGCACCATCACAAATACTGAATTTGTCCATCAATAATATTACTTTTTTTAGAGGGTAACTTTGGTACCAATTTTTCACTAGTGATGAATGAATCCATGCCCTCATAAAAAGTATGTTATTTATGTCTAGATATTGCAAATGATACAAAATTTACTCTGAAAGTATCATATTTACGAGGATTGAAGTTAGTCAACATTGTTAATTATTAAAATCTCATTACACTATCGACTATATTAAGATTTTATCACAAATGATATATTTTCTATCAATAATATTGTTCAAAGTCTTATTACTGAGGTTACTATCTTTTTTTATGAAAAAGTATTATAACATTATTTTTGAAGGTAAAAATTAGATGTTGTTGTTAGTTTTTAAAATCTTAATATGTTTTTTTACTAAAATAAAATGCCACAAAACTACAATATGTATATAACTATAGAATTAACATTATAGTATTTTGAAATCTTGGTAATTAATTGGCCAAATTTATACCTATTTGAAGATTTTGGCTGAATTAATACTAATTTCTTTAAATTACTTTCAAAAGATATACATATATTAAATTAGAGATCAGTGAACCAAAAGAATAATAAAATTTAATGTGGACTACTTTTTCCCCAATCGAATCAATTGGAGATTGCGATACATGTATACTGCTATGGCAACTAGACATCCAAATACTCCTTATTGGGCAATAGCTGAGTCATCTCATGACGTGCCCGACCTTTGATGATATGGTGAACACCTGACATGATGACACGGATAGCTTAAAGTAGATAAGCTGCTTATAAGGCAAGAAATAGGCTCGAGTTGGCCTAACTATGGGTCGAGCTTCAGGCTAGGCCCTAACAAAATTAGGACGTATTTGGGCTTGGATGTGAAGTCCATTTCATTTTTGGGCCGGGCTCGGGCCTATTATTGGCCCAGCCCAGACCTGGTCTAGGCTGGAGCCCACCTGCAAGCCCAATCCTAGCCAAAAAATCAAGCTCAATCCCAAGGCCCAAATACAATCTTTTATTATATAAAAGATGGCTAAGCTTAGCCATCTAACTCAAGTTAGGCTTGGGACTTTGGACTCTCTCCATCCATAGCTCGTCCTTGGCTTGAATAAATAGCAGATCTTCTTCCCCAAAGGTAGGCTCTTCCTCCTCTTGCTCTAAACCCTAGCTCTAAGTCTTAGTACAAGTCACCATCACAAGCATAATCCCCACCACCATCATTGCTGATACACCCCATCTCTGTAGTGGCACCCTCCTTTGCCATCGTCGCCAACTCCCACCCCCCAACCGCTACACGAAAACCCCCATAGAGCACGATAGGGAGAGAGAGCAGAGTCATCGAATGAAATTCTCTCTCCATTTTAAATTCACTAGGCATTCTTGAGGATGATAAATTAAGTTATAGAAAATTTGAAATAGTAGAAAGTTCTAAAAACTGATAGCAAATCTTCTTTGAGCATTCAATTTACATTGGGCTTTATGAATCCTGCTTAGCCCTCAGCACACATTAAAGACATGCAGATGCTCACACTATTTTGTTCCACTCCAAAGGTCAATCGATCCTTACAGATCCCATATCATTCCTTTCTTTCTGTTGCCCTCTCATATCATCCATGGCGAAGAGTGAGAGGGCAGATATTTACAACTCACAAGTTATTCTTGATGCCAAAAAGTGGAGATAGATAGTTGTTGGAAGTCTCATATAAAAAGGGCTTGGTCGTGGAGTAGGTGAGGCTTTTTGATTCAAATGGAATCTCTTTCCATTCATTCCAGTCCAAACAAGAAAAGAGATTGTTTCTTTCCTTCCACAGATGCCCAGGACAATTTTCTCTTCAACTTGGATATGTGCTGCTAGTGTTGGTTGGGAAGCATTTGGTGGGCTCTCTCTTTTGTCAAGTTGTTAGATCCCCCACCCCCCATGTTTTAGCTATATGAACCTCTTTTCTTATTTAAGACCATAGAGAGGGAGAGGGAGCACTCATATCGGAGTAGGAGTTGCTCAAAGAGGCATGAAAGATTCGAGAGATGGAGAAACTAAGAAAGGAAGGAGAGAGAAACAAAGGGAGAGGGAGGGGGTTCGGGCTGGGTGTTGGGCTTGGGCTCGGATCAACCCAATTGGATTCAGGCCGGGCTTGGGCCAGATACGAGCCTTCAATTTTAAAATACTTTTAGGCCTGGCCTAAAGCCCAAAAAAATATTTCGAGTGAGCTTGGGTATAGGTGTGGTCTGGCCTAGCCTGGTCCATTTCTAGCCCTAATTGCTCATGCCAATATCTTCAGATGGCCACTGATCATATGTGGTCAATATTTGGATGAGGTCAGCATGATGGGCATCCAGTTGATCACATCATATTCTATTCCACTTCTTCATAGACTACTCTATAATATTATAGAAACTATGAGAAGCTCCTAGCACGCGAATCCTACTAAGTTAGCATTCAATTACGATAGTAAATATTCCTCCTACTTATAGAAAGTTGATATTTTAACTACTTGCTGACACTCCTCTACTTCGATGGCTAATGGTTTGGAAGGCATAGTAGGCCTTCTTCCATAACATGATGAAGAAAAGGGAAAGAGTATGTTGGACTTTGGACTCTCTCAACTTTGGAAATTCCCTATTCCCACCATCTTCTTTCATTGTTATCCCTCTTTGACTATCACTGACTTAAGTATCGGAGGATCCCCCGCTGGAGAACCCACCACCCTCTTCTTCGATGTCATAAACTTTCTTTGTAGGTGTTCGAGTATCCCTATTCTTCAACCTACTGTAGCTCATCAAGGAATCCCAACTATCATCGAAAGTCAAAGAGGCATAGCAATAGATTAATACTAGAGAAAGGGTCTTAACCATATTTTCAAAAGAAGATGGTGAGAACAAGGTCTCAAAACTGCTTTTCCATGTCGTGTCGACAATCCTCTCTACACAGCATGTCTAATACATGACCATTAAGGAACAACATCCCTAACAGCAATGTACCACCACAAATCCAGACCCAATTGAAGCTCTAGTGGGGCAAGTCCAAGCACTTATAGCTATCATGCACTAGCTATAGTAGAGTGTGGTTGTAATCCAAGCTCCTCTAGTGGTTGTGTCTCAATACAGCCACTATACCCATATGAAGGCCTCAGAGCAAGGTCACTGGCATTCCAATCTAGTTCCAACCCCACACCAATGATCATGATCAGTAGATCCGATCCCACACTACTTGTCTCCACATCCTCAAAGTGTTAGGATTTGATGCCTCAAATTCAACCCATAGTAGAAGAGAATCAAAATCAGCACAGCAGTCGGACCATCTTAGATATGGGTCAAGCCAACTCGGATTGAGATCGAGTTAGCTTGGACCATAGTCAAGCCAACCTTTTGAGGCAGACAGAAAGCAGGTATTCGGGTGAGACACAGTTGAGCCAATTGTTGGAAAATATGTTCTAAAGCCAATCATCAACCTATTGACGATTGTACTATTTTATAATTATAATTAATTTATTATTAAATAAAATATATTTTTGATATTTTCATCATAAAGTCTACATCTTCTAATGAACTCCATTATTGTGATGAAGTTCTTAGAACTATTTAGTTTCAATAAAGAGAAAATTTATCGATTAGTCCTTCAATTGTTTATGACCAAATGATACGCTGTTAATTAGAATGACAGCATTTATCAAGCATAATAAAAGGAATATGCCCTCAAGCCAATTAAAATTTATATTTTGATGGGCTATCCTTTTATCTTCCAAACTCATGTAATGACATTTTCAAATAAATAAAGATATTTATTTCATTATATACTGCATCTTAATTATTTATTTAAGATTTTGATGAACCCCATAAATTAGGGCTATGATTTTAGGATTATGATGAGATCATACCTATGAGATCTAAAACCTCAAAACCCTAATTTAAAATATTTTTAGTCCATGGAACATTGAGTTGGGGATCAATATTTTCGAAAAGACTGGTACATCCTATGTATGCTTGATGAAAGGATGATTGATCTCACTATCACTTGTGTTGACACTAATACAAGGATGTGGATGCTCATTAAAGAATGATTTCACTGAATTGATCCAATTTGAGAACATCTAATGGAGTCTTATCTACATACCAATAGATGGTTCTCATAGTGGGAGTTGTGCATGTAATCCTTTGACCTGAGACTACCATAGAACCTTATATGTATGAATCCATATTTTGGTTCATACTCATTCATAACTTAGTCATATGTGGGACATTCTGGATATGATGGATTATATATGAAGGTTATGAGTAGGTCAACATGGAATCGATCACTCCTGGTAAGAGGAGATCGCATCCTACTTGCTTCAATCAAATGATAATTCAGAAAATCTTTGATCAAAGCATGATAAAAATAAAAATAATTTTTAATATTTTATTAATCAAATCATTATCATAAGATTGAGAGAAATATAAATATGATATTGTATTTGACATATTTTTATATCCAGAGTCATATTCGGGATGCAAGATGATCGAAGGATCTTGTTGCACGGTAACTTTTCACTGAAGGATATTTTTGGTATTTTCATCAAAATTTCATATCTTTCGAATATATATGATACATTGCTAGATGTTAATCTTGTCTTATAGGTTCGATCGAATTAAAGAGTTTAATTTGATCATTAATTAGAAAGTATTCTAATTGGTTGAATCGAGTTAGCTAGTTTTAACCTAAATTGGTTTGCTTGAGTTCTAACTAGATTAGGTCAAATCGCACCCAGATCCACTACTGGCTAGATGTGGAACCCAATGGGTCACACATAAAAAAAATTGATCAAGGGTCTAATTAGATTAGATCATGTTTGTAGGTTGAATATGCTAGCATATATTGCAAATCCTAGCACCTAGATTCGAATCGGATATTTTTCGACCAGGTCGTCCAATCTGAATGATCAAAGATATATTTCAAAAATTTTCTCTTGATCTCAATCAGATCTTGATATGTTTCAGATCTGATTCTTATTATTTTAATAAATAAAATAAAATAAGATAAATTAAATCAAATTTAATTTACCTGATTTGGGTAATCCTATTACCCTGTAGATGATCCTGATTGCAGCGGAAGGTTCTGGATCTTAGCCACGCAAGCGCCTGGCCTCTACCGGTATCCACTCGGGTTGGATCTGGAGATCCTCTTCTTCTCTATCACACCTCCAAAAATCAGATCTGGATCTGATCTGGAGGATCTTCAAAACTCTTTTGAAGATCTGCAGTCGTCCTTTTGCAGCAGCGCAGCCTTCTTGCTTTTGATCGCCTTTCCTTGATCTGAATCGCACCAACCTAAATCCAAAACACTTTTGGACGTGGAGAGCAAGGGGAGAAGAGACTATGGCATGGAGAAGGAGGGGAGAGGCAGCCTTGGGGCGTGGGGTCTCAATTGCATTTCACTTAGAATTAGGGTTGGGCGCAGGGTCTTATTTATAGACCTCTTGTGATCCAACTCCTCTTCCTCTCAACCAATCACAACCCTTTGTGAAATCAGATCTAAATCTGATTGGTTGGAATAGAGACCCCTGGATTCCTCCTTAGAGGGCGCCTAAGACCAGTCAAACTGGATTCTTAGTAGAACTCTGATTGGAATCCAAAAGGGAGGTGGAGTCCTTGTCCAACAAGGACTCCTAGGCGCCTCCTACTTGGGCTCACGCCACCCTTGGCGTGCGCCCTTCTCCTTGCCAGGTTCTGGCAGGGGGACAGGCCCCCACCAGCTCTCCAATAGGTGCATGACATGTGGTCAAAAGTCAAAGGGTCAATGGTCAACGTTTGACCAGTCAAAGGTAGACTTTTGACCAAAGTCAAAGAACAAGAAATGGCAGGTGACCAAAAATGGCAGGTAATGTCTTACAAATAAGACAACCTATTCTGACTTGGACAACCTCCAGTCAGACCATATGAAGGCCTCTGATTGAGCACAAACTCCTTTGGCTCAGTCAGGACAACTTATTTATGATAGTAAAAGAAGAACGTTAGGTTCAATCGAGTGCTAGCACGATTTCCTTGAACCTAATTGAATCTCATTCAGATCAATTGAACTAGATCAGTTCAATTGATGATCACCAGATTCAAACCCTTGTTTGTGTGACCCAGTTAGGTTCAGTTCTGTATGGTAATGGGATATGTCATGATCTCTATCATAGACATCATCGAAACTCCTTTCGATGGATCAGAACTCTTCTGATTCGAACAGCTAGAATGATCGATCATCTAAATCATTCTAATTGCTCCCAAAATCCACCAGTGACACCTAGCAGTATATGGTGGCAACCCATCAGAGCTGAATGCGAACCTCTTGGTGCAGCTACCTGTGTGATTCAGTTCTTCTATCTTGAGCCCCGATCAGATTAGGGTTAAGGTGAACTCGTCAAACCCTAGTCTCTGTCATATGATGTAATCATTCGATTCGAGTCCAATGTGAAAATCTAAATAGAAACTCTTTCTATTATTTCACTCTACCATGGCCATGGATTTCTGGACTTGATTCTCATGATCATCATAGGGCTACTCCTCTACCACCGAGGTAGATAGATTCCCATCTTGATGCAATCCAGTTCCTACAATGAACATGCTATAGCCAACATACACCTCAGGGTTCCATATGGCTAGGAGACCGAGTAATGGTGTAGTCAAACTATAACACCCTCAAGGTGAACTGCCGATGCATCTCAGGTCAAAGAACCAGACACACTACTGCAGCATCGAGTCAGTCATTGACGAGAAGGTAGACTTCCTAATGACTACTCGAGGTGGTCACGCTCAGTGCCCTCGTTCTCTAACGAGTACCTGTACTCTCGCTCCGGTGTCTCCACACCGTAGACTCAAGACTCATCTACTAAAGAGAAGCGATCGTACACCAACCTTCCGGATCAATCACCATCCTCGTGATGATCCTATGGTCGGGAGCTGTTTATGAGTTAATAATGATTATTCATGTCTTAAATTTTCAACTCTTGAAAATATGAATTATCATTACCATTAACTCAAAGGATGTATCACAGACACTAAATACACATGTGTGATAGAAAATAACCCATTTCATTAATTATAGTCAAAATTATAATTTTGCCCCTAGAAGTGTATTACAAGTGTCAGCCAATTCTGGCTTCTAGGGCACATATATCTAACAATCTCCCACTTGTCCTAAAGCCAATTGGCTACAAGTCTAAGTCCCATCTTCTCAAGGTGGGCTTCGATCTTCTGCTGGCCCAACGGCTTTGTAAGTGGGTCTGCCACATTATCTGCGGAGTTGACTCTCTTGACCTCAACGTAACCTTTCTCAAGGTAATCGCGGATGAGATGGTATCACCGTTTGCTTAGGAACTCTTCCAGCACAAACAGTCTGCCAGATGTCGACTTTCGATCATCTATATCGGACATGAAGTCCGAGTCTGTGTATCCCTGGACTTGGAGTTCTCCGTTACCAAAGACCAACATCATATCCTTAGTTCTTCTCAAGTACTTAAGGATACATTTCACAGAAGTCCAGTGTTCTTCACCTGGATTTGACTGATATCTGCTTGTGACACTCACAGCATGGGCTATATCAGGTCGTGTACATAGCATGGCATACATGAGGCTCCCTATTGCAGAAGCATAAGGGATCTTGCTCATGCGTTCTATTTCCTCAGGTGTGCTGGGGCACATCTTCTTGGAAAGATGAATACCATGTCTGAAGGGTATTAATCCCCTCTTAGAGTTTTCCATACTAAACCTCTTTAGTACTTCCTCTATGTACATCTTCTGTGAAAGTCCTAGCATCCTATTCGGTCTATCCCTATAGACCTTAATTCCTAGAATAAAGGATGCTTCACCTAGGTCTTTCATGGAGAATTCCTTGGACAACCACATCTTGACTGATGTCAACATGGGAATATCATTCCCAATAAGGAGGATGTCATCCACGTACAATACGAGGAAGACAACAGCGCTCCCACTGACCCTTTTGAAAACACATGGTTCCTCTTCATTTTTGATGAAACCAAACTTTTTGATCACATCATTGAAACGAGTGTTCCAGCTCCGAGATGCTTGCTTAAGTCCATATATGGACCTTTGCAGCTTGCAAACCTTGTGATCAGTATCACTGGATGTGAAACCTAGCGGCTGTTCCATATAGATATCTTCCTCAAGATATCCATTTAGGAATGCCGTTTTCACGTCCATTTGCCATATTTCATAATCGAAATAGGCTGCAACAGCAAGCAATGTGCGGATGGATTTTAGCATAGCTACCGGGGAAAAGGTATCCTGATAGTCAATGCCTTCACGTTGACTATAACCTTTTGCCACCAGTCTAGCCTTGAATGTCTCCACATTCCCATCTGCACCAATCTTTCTCTTGAAGATCCATTTACACCCAATAGGTACTATACCTTCTGGTGGATCTACCAAGGTCCAGACTTGGTTTGAGTGCATCGAGTCGATCTCTGACTTCATTGCCTCAAGCCATTTCTCGGAGTCGATATCTGATATCGCCTCGTTGTAGGTTTTGGGATCATCACCATGAGCACCATTACCTATGAGGAACATTTCCTCTACATCCTCTGAAATAATACCTAAGTATCTTTCAGGGGGACGGGAAACTCTTTCCGATCTACGAGGTGGAGGAGGTAGTGTTCTTATTGGCTCAACCTGATTTGGTTCCACTTGGTCCTTAGCTCGTTCTGCTTGTGAGACTTTCTCATCAAGCTTAATCTGCTTTCCAATGCCACTATCTTGAATAAACTATTTTTCAAGAAATATGGCATGTCGACTCACAATCACATTGTGGTCTTCTGGAATGTAGAAATAGTATCCTAATGACTCTTTAGGATATCCTATGAATCGAGCTCTAAAGGACCTAAACTCTAACTTGTCCGCTTGTTGTCTTTTGACATAAGCCGGACAACCCCAAATTCTGAGATGACTCAGACTTGGTTTCTTACCGTGCCATATCTCATACGGTGTGGTAGGAACGGTTTTAGAGGGAACCCTATTCAGTAAATAGATTGAAGTTAATAATGAATGTCCCCAAAGAAAATCTGGGAGGTCTGTGAAGCTCATCATGGATCGAACCATATCCAATAGAGTCCGATTTCTCCGTTCTGAAACCCCGTTGAGTTGAGGTGTTCCTGGTGGAGTCCATTGAGAGACTATGCCATTTTCCTTAAGATAGTCTAGGAATTCCCGGCTAAGGTATTCACCTCCTCGATCTGATCGAAGAACCTTAATGGGTTTTCCAGTTTGTTTTTCTACTTCATGTCTGAATTCTTTGAACTTTTCAAAAGGCTTCAGACTTATGTCTCATAAGATACACATACCCATACCTAGACAGATCATCGGTAAAGGTAATGAAGTAGACAAAATTGCCTCTAGCCGGCACATCGAATGGGCCGCACACATCAGTATGTACTAGGGCAAGGAGATCTGTGGCCCTCTCCCCATGTCCAACAAAAGGGAGTTTAGTCATTTTGCCTTGAAGACAAGATTCACAAGTTGGATATGACTCAAAAGTCAATGGACTCAATAGCCCATTTTTCTCCAATTTGTTAATCCTATCTTCTGCTATATGACCTAATCTCAGGTGCCATAGATATCTGTCGTTTGGACTATCCCTAGGTCGTTTGGCATTCACGTTTTGCTCGATAGTTAAAACAGGTACATCAATATGCAACTGATAAAGACCATTAACAAGGAAACCATTTGCAATTTTATTTCTTTCATAAAGAATGTTACAATGGTCCTTAAAGAAGGTGATCACATAACCTTCTTGTGCTAAGCATGAAACAGAAATCAAATTCCTGCTAGCTGCAGGCACATAATAACAGTCTTTTAAAACTAAGTCTAAACCAGATGGTAATCGCAGAGGGTATGTTCCCACGGCTACTGCAGCAACTCTTGCTCCATTACCGACGCGTAGGATCATGTCTCCATCCCTCAGCCTCCTGCTATCCTCAAGACCCTGCATAGAAGTGCACAGATGAGCACTAGAACCAGAGTCAAGCACCCAACTGGATGCAGAAGAAACCGTAAGGTTAGACTCAATAACGAGCATACCTCCAGAAGGACCTTCCTTCTTGTTCTTCAGGGTGGCCAGGTAAGTAGGGCAGTTCCGCTTCCAATGGCCGTCGCTGTTGCAATGGAAACACTTTCCTTTGCCATCGACCTTCTTCTTCGGTTCTGCCTTCTTCTTCTTTGATCCTTCCTACCTTTTGCTTTTTCACAGACTTCTTTTTCTTTCCATAAGACTTTCTTTTGGAAGAAGTCCGTTCCATAGCAAGAACTGAGCCTTTAGAACCTTTCATAGAAAGCTCAGCGGTAACCAGCATATTCATCAACTCGGCCAAGGAATTTTGAAGTTTATGCATGTGGTAATTCATGATGAATTGCCCATATGCATCAGTCAAGGATTGCAGAATAATATCGTTCTGCAAGTCCAAGTCCAACTTCACACCGAGCTTCTCAAGCTCTTCCATGTCCTTGATCATTGTCAGACAGTGATCTTGGACTGACTGCCCATCACGCATCTTAGCCTTAAAAAGTCATTTTCGTGACTTGATATTTGGCTGCGCGACTCTGTTCACCAAACATCTCCTGCAGGTGAGCCAACATTTGGCGAGCAGTCCCGATATCTTCATGTTGGCGCTGGAGCTCATCAGACATCGAGCCCAACATGTAGTATCTGGCCTTATTGTCTTCGTCAATCCATTTTTCCAGAGACGCTCTCTGTTCAGTGGATGGACGAGCTGGTAAGGTGGGAGGGTCCTGGTCCAAAACATGTGTTAACTTCTCTGAACCCAAAACAATTTTGTAGTTCCTGAGCCAATCTTTATAATTGGGTCCAGTCAGTCTATGTGTGTCTAGGATACGTGCCAGTGGGTTGGACGCAGACATTTTCCTGTAGAGAGTCAAAGATTCTAGTTAGATACTGTAATTTTGACTTGACCAATTTGTTTAGGGATTTTATTTTTAAACAAATTAGCTCCCACTATTTTCTCGGATCCCTACACTCCCTCTGTAGAGATGCGAAAATCTCCGCGATTGATGATTTCTAGTGGGTGGTGCGGTCTCACCAACTGACTCATCACCTCACCTAACAGTTATTGGTGATGGGTTAGCCAATGAGTGAACAACTCTTGTTCAATGATTCTCTAATCATGGTGCACCCAAACTTGGTCTCTAATTCATGAATCTCACCGTATCCGGAATATTGATCCACTCCTTAGTTAAGTCAGACCCACCATTTGCATAGACTGGGTTCCTAATTGGGTCTCTCACCGTATCCGGAATATTGAGCCCAACTCATCCTCCAGCCCATAGCATCCAATGCCTAATAGACATGGTTGCGTCTTCCCGGTGCAACTGAGCCACTGTATCCAGCCGAGAACAATCAACCCCGGGAAGGGCCCGCACGTCTACAATGGTGGAAGACCTCACCTCGGACTTAATCTTTTCTTAGGGAGAATTGATTCAGGTCTCATTAAACTAGACTTGGCTTAGTCATAACAATTATGACTAACCTAGTGGCATGGGTCAGCTCGGATTATTGACCACCTCAGATCAGAACTGTGTCAACAGATATGGCCAGGTAAGTGAGACCGGTGGAAGGAATATGCCGTTAACTCGCACAAGAACGCATTCAGGTCGAGTAGCTTCCAATTAAAAACCAGTCGGTCGTCTGTGCCAAACTTACCTTAGACACCAAATTGTTGAGTCAGAACCAATTGGGTTAGCCTACAATCCAGACTCTAACCTCTGAGCCTAATTAGGTCTTGCTTGATCGTGACTCGATCTTGACCCAGACTTAATCCTATTAGGCTGGTCAATTTAAGCATTGTTGATCCCATCTAACCAACTCTTGATTCGGTTTGATCAACCGCTTAGACCTAATTGAGCTACCCAAGCCCGAACCCAGTATTATGAATATGTCTTAGATCTGAAATTCTCAATTTTAGACCTAATTAATATTCCATAAACTTAATTCTTAATTAAGTTGGGTTCATAAACAAAATATGCACAATAAATCCTAGGGTTTCAGGATCTAGGGTTTTGCAGAAAGTAAGTTTTGGGTTTCTGATTAAGGACGAACACGCAGCACCCCTACACGTCATAAGAACACCCCATCGAATGGGAAGAGAGGGCCTTTAAACCCTTCTTCGTTCTTATGACCGGACGGCCAAGAGGAACGCCTTAATCAGGAACATGTAAATCTACAAAACAGTTATAGATCTATATCATATATCTCATATACAAATTTAGATCTAATCAAGGCATATTTTGCATACATCTCATGTATCAAATCATGCATGTTTTCAGATCTAAATTATCACATAATAATCTAAAAAATTAGATTTAAATTGATCTAATCAAAATAAATTCTAATCTAGACAATTATGTAGAACTATTCTACAACTAGTCTAGTCATGCATCTATCATATCTCATATGATATTTAAAATTAAATAATTTTTATTTGCTGTTTATCAGATGTTATTATAACACTTATAATATCAGAAAATAGTAAATAAGAAGATCTAAAATATGATTTAATCAGATTAAATCAAAGACATGCAAAACTATTCTATAGAACTATTCTATTCTAGAACTAGTCATGCATATCTTCATGTTCTTAGATCCAAATCATTTAATTTTAATTTTTCTGATTTCAGATCTGATCACATCTCATGTGACATCTGAAATCACTTTATTTTCTAATTAAAATAAAATTAAAATCAGATCTAAACAATTTAGAACCATGGCTCTGATACCAGTTGAAGGGAAATCCTGATTTCCCGGTCCAGGTTCGTCCAGATCTGATTAGATCAAGAGATATATTTCAAAAATTTTCTCTTGATCTCAATCAGATCTTGATATGTTTCAGATCTGATTCTTATTATTTTAATAAATAAAATAAAATAAGATAAATTAAATCAAATTTAATTTACCTGATTTGGGTAATCCTATTACCCTGTAGATGATCCTGATTGCAGCGGAAGGTTCTGGATCTTAGCCACGCAAGCGCCTGGCCTCTACCGGTATCCACTCGGGTTGGATCTGGAGATCCTCTTCTTCTCTATCACACCTCCAAAAATCAGATCTGGATCTGATCTGGAGGATCTTCAAAACTCTTTTGAAGATCTGCAGTCGTCCTTTTGCAGCAGCGCAGCCTTCTTGCTTTTGATCGCCTTTCCTTGATCTGAATCGCACCAACCTAAATCCAAAACACTTTTGGACGTGGAGAGCAAGGGGAGAAGAGACTATGGCATGGAGAAGGAGGGGAGAGGCAGCCTTGGGGCGTGGGTCTCAATTGAATTCACTTAGAATTAGGGTTGGGCGCAGGGTCTTATTTATAGACCTCTTGTGATCCAACTCCTCTTCCTCTCAACCAATCACAACCCTTTGTGAAATCAGATCTAAATCTGATTGGTTGGAATAGAGACCCCTGGATTCCTCCTTAGAGGGGCGCCTAAGACCAGTCAAACTGGATTCTTAGTAGAACTCTGATTGGAATCCAAAAGGGAGGTGGAGTCCTTGTCCAACAAGGACTCCTAGGCGCCTCCTACTTGGGCTCACGCCACCCTTGGCGTGCGCCCTTCTCCTTGCCAGGTTCTGGCAGGGGGACAGGCCCCCACCAGCTCTCCAATAGGTGCATGACATGTGGTCAAAAGTCAAAGGGTCAATGGTCAACGTTTGACCAGTCAAAGGTAGACTTTTGACCAAAGTCAAAGAACAAGAAATGGCAGGTGACCAAAAATGGCAGGTAATGTCTTACAAATAAGACAACCTATTCTGACTTGGACAACCTCCAGTCAGACCATATGAAGGCCTCTGATTGAGCACAAACTCCTTTGGCTCAGTCAGGACAACTTATTTATGATAGTAAAAGAAGAACGTTAGGTTCAATCGAGTGCTAGCACGATTTCCTTGAACCTAATTGAATCTCATTCAGATCAATTGAACTAGATCAGTTCAATTGATGATCACCAGATTCAAACCCTTGTTTGTGTGACCCAGTTAGGTTCAGTTCTGTATGGTAATGGGATATGTCATGATCTCTATCATAGACATCATCGAAACTCCTTTCGATGGATCAGAACTCTTCTGATTCGAACAGCTAGAATGATCGATCATCTAAATCATTCTAATTGCTCCCAAAATCCACCAGTGACACCTAGCAGTATATGGTGGCAACCCATCAGAGCTGAATGCGAACCTCTTGGTGCAGCTACCTGTGTGATTCAGTTCTTCTATCTTGAGCCCCGATCAGATTAGGGTTAAGGTGAACTCGTCAAACCCTAGTCTCTGTCATATGATGTAATCATTCGATTCGAGTCCAATGTGAAAATCTAAATAGAAACTCTTTCTATTATTTCACTCTACCATGGCCATGGATTTCTGGACTTGATTCTCATGATCATCATAGGGCTACTCCTCTACCACCGAGGTAGATAGATTCCCATCTTGATGCAATCCAGTTCCTACAATGAACATGCTATAGCCAACATACACCTCAGGGTTCCATATGGCTAGGAGACCGAGTAATGGTGTAGTCAAACTATAACACCCTCAAGGTGAACTGCCGATGCATCTCAGGTCAAAGAACCAGACACACTACTGCAGCATCGAGTCAGTCATTGACGAGAAGGTAGACTTCCTAATGACTACTCGAGGTGGTCACGCTCAGTGCCCTCGTTCTCTAACGAGTACCTGTACTCTCGCTCCGGTGTCTCCACACCGTAGACTCAAGACTCATCTACTAAAGAGAAGCGATCGTACACCAACCTTCCGGATCAATCACCATCCTCGTGATGATCCTATGGTCGGGAGCTGTTTATGAGTTAATAATGATTATTCATGTCTTAAATTTTCAACTCTTGAAAATATGAATTATCATTACCATTAACTCAAAGGATGTATCACAGACACTAAATACACATGTGTGATAGAAAATAACCCATTTCATTAATTATAGTCAAAATTATAATTTTGCCCCTAGAAGTGTATTACAAGTGTCAGCCAATTCTGGCTTCTAGGGCACATATATCAAATTTTATCAAGCCAATCCCCTTGGACCAATTAGTTAATTTTTCTCTTTTATCAAATTGAGCCATTCACTTGAGGCTTACTGATCTCTTTTTACCACATATTGAAGTCTTGTGACCCTTCGAAAGAAACTTACATAGAAATTTTATGAAGAGTCCTTCTGCTTTAAAGCACCTCTTCGTATTAATTCTATGTATTCCATATGGCATTTTCTTTTGAAGAGGCATGAGATAGGCTGATGGACATGAGATTTTAAATGAGAATAGATGTGAGAAAAATGAGGAGGCACCCCTACATATATTATAAATAAGGCTGCACTCTATAGTGTCAAGTGGATTTTAAGAACTCTTTTTTCTTTCTTACCACTCTCCATAGTTATCCAATTTCTTTCTTCTTTCCCTTGTTAAGATAAGTCCTAATTAAGGACAAAAGGTCTGCTTTAGGATAAGGACTTAGAAAGATTGCAAAGGAAGATAAGAAAAAAAAGGAAGATAAGAAAGGGTAGGAAAGAAGGGTGACAGCAAAGGCTAGGAAAGATTCTGTCCAAATAATTAAAGTTCTTATCGTAAGAATTTTAATTAAAATAAACAAAGGTGCTAGTGTCTTGATCAAGTTTTCATGTGGATCAACATTGGAGGGTGAACACGTGGGCACCTGGTGGAACCCTTGATGGACTACTATCGGCGATCAGAGTCAAATTAGAATTTTACAATCAGAGGTATGTTCCAATATCCTCTTATATGTCATAAATGCATATTATGTGATTTAAATTCTAATAAGATGGTCTTAGGATTTGGGTTTGATTTTATGATTTTTTTTTTTGAAATCCATGCTTCTGCTCCGCACACCAAACCCAACAGTGGTATCGGAGCAAACCTTATTAGACTAAATTATATGTTATTATGTTTATGCTTTAATGGCAAAATTGTTAATATGATATGATCATATTTGAAATTTTAGCATGTTTTTAATATGATGAGATCATGTTTAATTATTCATAATTAGATTATAATGTATATCATTCAGTAAGGTTGCCCTGGCGTAATGACAAATGTTCACTATATGATGATGGTTGTCCTAGAATGATTATATATGCTATTATGTTTGTTATATATCGTAATTAATATATATTCTTATGTTCAGTATGATTTTAAATTAGAATGTGCAAAGAGACCATTTAAAGCCCTTTATAAAAATTATATTAAGTTGTAGTGCAATCAACCAATAGCAGAACCAATCTGGATGTAAAATTGATCAATCGATGTCTAGAAAAGTGGTTCATGATTGGTAAAGAGAATGTGATTTTTAATTAGTTCCATTCTCTGATCTGGCCAATACATTGGTGTCTAAAAAAAGCAATGAAGGGACCCCCACCTCTCTCCCACTTATCTGGTCGATTTGATTGATTTAATTCTAGATTGGGTGCTTAGACATTGCTGTTGAAATTTGGATCCAATATGCAATCGAACCAGCTCAGATATGCAGTCAAGCCGGCTCAAGATGAGATCGAGCCGGCTCGAGGTAAATTCAAGCCAGCTCTCTCAAGCAAACAGAAAGTGGAGCTTAGGCCAGACGCTATTGAGCCAGCTCGATTATGGATCAAGCTAGCTCGACGGATGAATTCTTTTGATTCACTACATTAAAGGCCTTCCTTAATGCTAGTTCATTATTATGTCATAAACCATATTAAGTTTGTTGTGCAACCACAAGATCGATTATGGAATTGATGTAATATTGATCTAGTGCATAATGATGCTTACGATATTTTGGATATATTGCTTTGTTGTATAACCACAAGGATAATTATATTTCATTATGACTATATAGAAATGAAGGATCTTGCTTAACTAAAATATTATAGTTTATTGTGCTAACATAAGGCTATTAATGTTTTAGAGGTCAAGAATATATTAAGAATTGCATGAGATGCAATTGAAAAAAGTTTTCTATCTTTGAACTTATAAAAAGATTTATTGTGCAACCACAAAACTTTTTTATAAGAAATTAGGATCTCAATCCCACTAAGAAAAATAATTAGGTTTTCTTGATTATCATATTTGAGGATTATGATATTCGATAAAATAGTGGAAGACACAATTAAATTAAAATCCTAATTTAATTATGTTCGTTATCATGAGTTATTTGCTTATGTAATGTTCTTTATTATGTAGAATAAATGGCTTCTTCACTTTCACTACATTCAATTTTGGATTCAAATAAGTTGACCAGTCCTAACTATGTGGATTGGCTGAAAAATCTAAAAATCATACTCAGTCAAGAAAAACTCTCTTATATTCTTGATGCCCCTGATCTTGAGTCATTAGGGGAAGATGCTACAAAGGAAGAAAAGTCCATATACAAGATGTGGCAAAATAATTCTCTTACTATCAAGTGCATCATACTTGCCTCCATGAGTAACAAGTTATAGAGACAACATGATGGCATGGATACTCAATCCATATTGCTCAATCTAAAAAAATTTTATGGAGAGCAGAGTAGGACTACTAGATAGGAGATATCTAAGCAGTTATTCCATGCTAGGATGGCAGAACGTTCATCCATACAAAATCATATTCTGATGGTAATTGACCTAATCACTCGATTAAGTCAATTAGATTTTATCATGGATGGAGAGTTGAGTCAGGATCTAATCCTGCAATCACTTCTAGAATCATTTTCTCAGTTTATCATGAACTATCACATGAACAAACTGAATACTTTCTTGCTTGAGCTATTAAATATGCTTAAAATAGTAGAGAGCCATATCAAGAAGGATAAAAAGCTTCTTTTCTTCTTGTAGATGGGATCTCCAAGGAGAAGATAGGTAGAAAGGGTTCAAAAAGGAGGCTGAACCCTAAAGATGGGATAAATAAAAAGAAGAAGGAGAAGAAAGCCTTCGGATAGACGACCTATTTTCAATGCGGCAAAGCAGGTCATTGGAAGAAGAATTGTAAGGCTTACCTTGCAACTATAAAGATTGGTTCAAATGTTGCACTAAAAGGTATGTATGAGATACATACAATTTTGTCATTAAATTCTTTTATTTCAAACTCTTGGGTATTGGATACCGACTATGATTTTCATATCTACAAATCATTGCAGAGACTGCAGAAAATTAAGAGTTTAAATAACGGTGACTTTAAGCTCTACGGTGCTGGAGGAGAGTCCATCCAAGCAGAAGCTATAGGAACAAATATATTGAAGTTACCTTCTACAAAGATCTTAGAGCTGACAAATTATTATTATATGCCTAAGATTATTAGAAATATTATATCTATACCCTTATTATTAAAATTAGATTATAGTCTTGATGTAATGAGCAATAGTTGCTCGATCAAATATTCTAATGAAATAATATATTCTGGCATTTTTAACAATGGCTTGTTGACTCGATATTTAGATGACAATATTTTTTATGTTGATGAAAATAGAAAATATAAGAGAGAAGTCATAAATAATACTTTACTTTGGCATTATCGACTTCATCATATTAGTGAGACAAGGATTAACAAGCTATACAAAGAAAAAATCTTTGATCCTTATGATTATGAATCATTAGAAACTTGTGAATCATGTCTCATGGATAAAATAACCAAGACTCCATTTAGTGGACATGAAAAAAGGACAAGCGAGTTATTAGGACTTGTACATCCAGATGTATATGGTCCTATGACAACACAGGCCAGAGGCAAATACTCTTATTTTATAATGTTCATTGATGATTTATCTAGGTTTGAATATGTGTATCTTATGAAACAAAATCTGAAGCCTTTGATAAATTTAAAGAGTATCAAAGTATGATCGAGAAATAAACCAGAAAGAATATAAAAATCCTTCGATCTAAACAGAAAGGAGAATACTTGTCCAGTGAATTTCTAGACTACCTTAAAGTAAAGGGCATTCTCTCTGAATGGACCCCTTCTTATACACCGTAATTAAATGGTGTAGCCGAAAGGAGAAATCATACCTTATTAGATATAGTACGGACCATGATGTGCTTCATAGAATTATCTATTTTCTTCTAGGATCATGCCCTGGAGACCGCGGTATATATCTTGAATAAAGTACCTTTTAAGTTTGTATCTAGCACTCCATATGAGATATGGAGAAGAAAGAAATCTAATCTTAAGTATCTTAAGAGATGGGATTGTCCAGCATATGTAAAAAGAAATTTTGGACATAAGCTAGATGTTAGAGCAGGCAGATGTTTATTTGTAGGATATCTTAGAGATAGTATAGGATATCTATTCTACCATCCTACTGAATAAAGATGTTTGTAAGTAGGTATGCCACTTTCATGAAGAAAGAATTCATTCTAGAAAGAGGCAGTGGGAAAAACATTGAACTTAGTAAAGTTCAAGAAAAATAAATAGATATTTTTCAAGCAAATAAATATATAAATAAGGAAGAACCAAAACACACAACTACAATCCATAGGTCTGATAGAGTGCGATATGCACCTATGAGGTACAGATCCATTATTGAGAATAATGAAGCCCAAGTCATTGAGAATGATGAACCTCTAACCTATATGGAAGCTGTCATGAGTAGGGACTCAGATAAATGGCTGGCTGCCATGCAATCCAAAATGGACTCCATGTACACCAATAAAGTATGGACTTTGGTGGATACACCAGAGGATATGAACCCTATTAGGTGCAAATGGGTCTATAAGAAAAAGATTGGAGCAGATGGTCAAGTTGAAACTTATAAGACCAGATTAGTGGCTAAGAATTTTAGGCAAAAACAGGATATTGATTATGATGAAATATTTTCGTCTGTTGCCATGCTTAAATCTATTCGGATTATGCTTGCAATAGTAGCATACCATGATTATGAAATACGGCAAATAGATGTGAAGACCGCCTTCCTTAATGGTTTTCTTGAGGAGGAGGTTTACATGTCACAGCTAGAAGAATTTATCTCAAATAAGAGATCAGATCAGGTATGCAAGCTTAAAAGATCCATTAATGGATTAAAACAAGCATCAAGAAGTTGGAATATCCACTTTTATGTTACAATCAAAGAGTTTGGCTTCATCAAGAATATGGATGAACCATGTGTGTATAAGAAGACTAGTGGTAATGCTATAGTTTTCTTGGTTCTATATGGAGATGACATACTCCTCATTAGGAATGATATACCAATGTTGCAATTGATCAAGTTATGGCTATCAAATAAGTTTTTCATGAAAAACTTGGGAGAAGCATCCTATATACTTGGAATAAAGATCTATAGAGATAGATCTAAGAGGATGCTAGGCTTGTCCCAGTCTAGGTACATTGACTTAATACTAAAAAGATTCAGTATGGATGGAAGTAAATGAGGTTACTTACCGATGAGTCAAGGCATACATCTCTCTAAGAAGATGTTTCCTAAGACACCTGAAGAGAGAAATAGAATGAGTTCTATTTCTTATGCTTTGGTTGTAGGATCAATAATGTATGCCATGTTATATACCAGGCCTAATGTTGCTTATGCTTTAGGCATAGCTAGTAGATTTTAGACTGATCCAAGAGAGGATCATTGAAAAGCTATGAAAAATATTCTTAAGTACTTTGAGAAGGACTAAGAATATTTTTCTGGTATATAGTGGATCTGATCTCAAACTATAAGGATATACTGACTCTAGTTTTCAATCAAATCTAGATGATAGCAAATCCATGTCAGGGTATGTCTTTACTTTGAATAGTGGAGCAGTGAGTTGGAAGAGTACCAAGTGCCAACTGTAGCTGACTCAACCATTGAGGTAGAATACATAGTTGCAAGTGAAGCCGTCAAGCAAGCTGTCTAGATGAAGAAGTTCATCTTTGAATTAGGTGTTGTTTCTAAAATTAAGAATCCAGTACCACTTTACTATGATAATACTGGAGCAGTTGCTTAAGCAAAGGAACCAAGATCTCATCATAAATCCAAGCACATTCTGAGATATTTCCATCTCATTCGTAAAATAATCGAGAGATAAGATGTTGTCATTGAACAAGTAAACATAAAGAACAACATAGCAGACCCATTTACTAAGGCTTCACCACAGTAGCAGTTCGATCATCAGCTTGATTATATAGGATTAAAATATAAAGGTGATTGGCTTTAGTGCAAGTGAGAGATTGAAAGGAATATGCCTTCAAGCCAATCAAAATTTGTATTTTGACGGACTATTTTTTTGTCTTCCAAACTCATATAATGACATTTTCAAATAAATAAAGATATTTATTTCATCATATGCTGCATCTTAATTATTTATTTAAGATTATGATGAATCCTATAAATTAGGGCTATGATTTTAGGATTATGATGAGATCATACCTATGAGATCTAAAATCTCAAAATCTTAATTTAAAATATTTCTAGTCGATGGAACATTAAGTTGGGGATCAATATTTCTGGAAAGACTGGTATATTCTATGTATGCTTGATGAAAGGATGATTGATCTTACTATCACTTATGCATGATACTAATATAAGGATGTAGGTGCTCATTAGAGAATGAGTTTACTAAATTGATCTAATTCGAAAATATCTAATGAAGTCTTATCTACATGTTAATAGATGGTTCTCATAGTGGGAATTATGCATGTAATCCTTTGACCTAAGACTACCATAGAACCTTATATGTATAAATCCATATTTTAATTCATACTCATTCATGACTTAGTCATGTACGGGATGTTCTGCATATGGTGGATTATATATAAAGGTTGTGAGTAGGTCAACATGAAATCGATCACTCCTAGAAAGAGGAGATCGCATCCTACCTGCTTCAATCAAATGATAATTTAGGAAGTCTTTGATCAAAGCATGATGAAAATTAGAAATGATTTCTAATATTTCATTAATCAAATCATAATCATAAGATTGAGAGAAATATGAATATGATATTGGGTTTGATATATTTCTATACTCAGAGTCATATTTGGGATGCACGGTGATCGAAGGATCTTATTGCACGATAACTTTTCACTGAAGGATATTTTTGGTATTTCCATCAAAATTTTATATCTTTCGGATAGACATGATACATTGCTAGACGTCAATCTTGTCTGATGGGTTCGATCAAATTAAAGAGTTTAATTTGATCATTACTTAGAAAGTGTTCTAATTGGTTGAATCGAGTTAGCTAGTTTTGACCTAAATTGGTTTGGTTGAGTTCTAACTAGATTAGGCCAAATCGCACCCAGACCCACTGCTAGCTAGATATTGAACTCAATGGATCATACACTAAGGGAATTGATCAAGGGTCTAATTGGATTAGATCATGTTTGCAAGTTGAATATGCTAGCACATATTGCAAATCCTAGCACCTAGATTCGAATTGGATTCGAATCAGATTCCAATTTGGGATAATTAAATTCAATTTGAGTCAAATCAAATTTGGCTAATTAATTGGGTTGACTCTTGGCTTGTTGACCAAGGGATTGGGTGTCATAAATAAGCCACCCATGCATCAGAGACTCTCTTTCTTTGGTACGTGGGATTTGGTCCATGCACTAGGAACATGTGGCGTATGGATATGTTTTGATGCCAAAGTCTTTCTTAGATTTTTATTTAAATTTTGTTATGTGATTTCAAATGAAGAGAGGGCATAGAAGAGTCCTTCTGCTAGTTATTCTCTTCATTGGTTATCAAATTTTTGGATAACCAAAGAGTCTTTGTCGCCCCCTTGCTTGTAGGCACCCCTTGGACCAAGTTAAAGCTTTTGAAACTTTGACTCTTCCACGCCAATTTTCTCCATGCTAAAATTTAGATGAGGCATCCTCTTTCTTGGCCATTGGATGGCCATTTCATCTGATCTCATCCCTTGTTTTATGGCATCACATATTGAAGTCTTGTGACTCTTCGGAAGAAACTTACGTTGAAATTTTACGAAGAGTCCTTCTGCTTTAAGGAACATCTTCGTATTAATTCTATGTATTCTGCATGGTGTTTTCTTCTAAAGGGGCATGAGATAGACTGATGGGCGTGAGATTTTAAATGAGAATAGATATGAGAAAAATGAGGAGGCGCCCCTACGTACATTATAAATAAGGGCGCATTCCATAGTATCAAGTGGATTTTGAGAACTCTTCTTTCTTTCTTACCACTTTTCATAGTTGTCCAATTTCTTTCTTTCTTTCCTTGTTAAGTCAAGTCCTAATTAAGGATAAAAGGTCAGCTTTAGGACAAGGGCTTAGGAAGATTGCAAAGGAAGACAAGAAAATAAATGAAAGATAAGAAAGGGTAGGAAAGAAGGGTGACGGCAAAGGCTAGGAAAGGTTCTACCCAAATAATTAAAATTCTTATCATAAGAATTTTAATTAAAATAAATAAAGATGCTGGTGTCTTGATCAAGTTCCTATGTGGATCAATATTGGAGGGTGAACACGTGAGCACCTGGTGGAACCCCTGACGGTGATCAGAGTCAAATTAGGATTTTGCGATCAGAGGTATGTTCCAATACCCTCTTATATGTCATAAATGCAAATTATATGATTTAAATTCTAATAAGATGGTCCCAGGGTTTGGATTTGACTTTATGATTTTATTTTTTTTGAAATCCATGCTTTCGCTCTACACACCAAACCCAACACAAAGATCATTGTATACCATATAGGTTGGTTGTCCTCTTAACTAAAGAATATGGAGACACTGATATGGCATACAAGTGAGATGTAAAGGTACATCATCACTGAACGTGACTAACTCTAGAGCATTCTGCTGTCGAGAACTGCTCTGATGAGATATATGTATAAGTGTCCCTTAGACCTGAGTTCACCATAGTGGCTTGCAAGCAACTCACTGTACTTTGATGCTGGACTAACTAAAATTTTAATTCAATGATAGAAGATTTTTGAGCATAGTTAAATACTTGCAAAGTTGGTGAGTGATCAAGATGGGATTGACCACTCCAAGAGTTGGAGAACAATGCATCCCTGTATTTCAATGTTGCAAAATCTAGGTCAGGATAATCCATAAAATGGATTTGATATTTTGAAATACAATGTGGACGACCTAATCATGATTGATAGTTAAATTCTGAGGTGTCCTATGAGTATTTTGATCAAGGGGATGAATTATATGAAAACTATATCCACATGGATTCTAAGGATGTTGTTTTACATATTTGACCTATCCGACCATTGGATATCATTGCTAGATAGTCACTTTGATTGGTATAAAAATTTATTTCTATGCTACTGACTTAGTTTCAAATCTATGAGATCATACATATAAGAGGTCTCGATTTGATCGGATAGTTAATCGATGATTAATAATCATTCTAGGGTTAAATATTCAATATGATTGTTACTTAACCTAGTGCAAGTATTGCAGGAGGATTGATTAGCAATTGGATCACTAATTATCTTAATTTGATTAAGCCAGAGGATTGAGATTAAGTTTAATTAAATATAATTTAATTAAATTTGATTTAGGCTTGATTGGATCAAGTCCAATTGGTTAATTGGATGAGCCAATTGTAAGAAAAAATGAGTCCTAGTTTAATTAGGACTTGTATCAACCTAATTTTTAATTTAATTAGAAAATTAAATTAGAATTAAATCTAATTTAATTAGATTCTTAATTAGACTAAAATCTATTCTAATTGAGTTTAATTAATTTTGAGTTAATTTGATTTAAATATCTTGTTTGATCAAGTAAAAATAGGAGTCCTAGTGTGACCAGGACTCCCTATCCTTGTGCCACCTTAATCCCAATGCCCCCCACCCTATTTTTTAGGAGTTTTGGCAATGAAACTCTTCTCTCCCAGGCCTTCACGTGTGCCCCATCTCCTTCCTTTCTTTCTTACATGATAATATGTTATAGACCAAGTCAAAGAAGGAGTTTGAGTTGATTTAAATTCTATGAGATAGAATTTTAAGCAACTAAAACTCCTTCCTTTTTCGTGTTGTCCACCCCATATTTTTTCTCTAAAATTTTTGGTGGAAAAGAAGAGCTTTTGTGTGACAAAAGTAGGTGGTCTGCACAAAAAATAAAGGAGGGGGCACCCAAGAGTTGAGTGCCCCAAGTCTACCCCAATTTGGTTAATCCTTGCTAGGTATTTGACCTAGACAAGGATTCCTCTACAACTATTTATTTAAAGAGTCTTTTGCTCTAATTTTTTTCGAAGAGAAAGACTTGAGAGAGGGCTCTTTTGGCATGGGAAAACCTAGGTGCAAGAAGGCTTGGGCATGGGATTTTGTAAAGATACCAATCAAGGTATTTTGGTGAGAAAAATAAAGAAGAAGAAGAGGATCTATTTCTAGGGTTTTCTTTTATATCTCTTTCTCCATTATTTATAAGTTTTTGAGAGGAGTCTCAGCATCACATATCCTCTTCCTTAATTTTTAAAAATTAGAGAGTCTAAGTTTTGAAGAAGGAAGATCTAGATCGACCATCGAAGAAGGATTAGCACAGTACTAGCATACTGTTCTGATTTCTGGGCATCGAACTTCTGATGTACGATCGAGGGCTCGTATGGATAATCTATAGAGGCTTGATGCATGTGTGGCTCGGAGCAACAATCTTAAGCCTAGATTAGCGAGTTAAGCAACTTCAGTTGCAAAGGTAAGGATGACTTGATCTCCTTATTACATATATAGATTTGATCTAGTACAGATCTATGTTGATGTGATCAACATTTTTTCTTTTGATATTTTATTTTTTGATTTAACAACATACTTTAATTATATAATAGAATCTTAGATCTAGGATTTTCATATTTTATTATGAATTAATATGATTAATTCATGTCTTCTATTGTATAAATCTGAAAAAGTTTCAAAATCTAGCCTCAAAACCCTAGATTTGTTTCCTTCAATTGGTATCAGAGCCATAAGTTTTTATTACATAATTTTATGCATATTTAGATTAATGATTTAGATCAGATCTAAATTTTTAATCTATTATTTAAATTTAAAATTAAAAATTAGATCACATGAATTGTTAGGTTGTCCTGCTGTAAGGTTTATCCATTACAATGAAAAGATTGTCCTAGTTCATGCTGATCTAAAACTTTGATCATAAAATTTTAGATTAGATCTAAAAAATTTTATGATCTAATTAAAAATATTTTAATCTAATTTTTTATCATCATAAATATATTAAATTTGATCTAAGATGATTTATGATTGATTAGAATTGAAATAGTTTCAATTACATGAACATGTTTAGATTAGATCTAAAGTAGTTTTATATTTATTTTATTTGTATATTGATTATGAATCAAATATGCAACTTGGTTGGTAGAATCATGTTATAAAAATATTTTATAAATATAATAATTATTTTTAAAATGCTGAAATCCAACCCTCAGCCCAAAACTTAATTAAAAATTAAGAATTTGATAATTATCATAAAGTACTAATAAAAAGTATTAAATAATTTAATATTTAATATTAATTTAAAAATTAATATTTTTATTAATGTTTTTCAAGAAAGGAATCTACCAACGTGAAGAGCTTGATTTATGGATTCAAATGGATCAAATTTCATGCGAATTGAAGCTAAATTAGAATTATTATGGAAGCCAGAAATTTAAATAAATAAATAAAAACTAGACCGGCCGACTAAGCCGGCCAGTCCAGTAAGAACCAGCTCGTGGTCCAGAATGTAGTGCCAGCCAAACCGCCCAATCCACAATGGATTGGGAGCCAACTCAATAGACTTGGACCCTTAAAGGGTCCAGAAAAATTTATCGCGATGCATGGTGATGGCAGGGGGCGTTGCGCGATCGTGCATCCAACGATTGAGAGCATTTCCAAATTTCCTTCAGCCTTTTCTATTGCACCATCAGACGATCTCCAACCCTCTCGATTTGGATCTAATGAACAGGAGTGGCTCCAATTTTGATAAGGATTCCCAGCAGCCTTCCTGAGCACGATCCAATGGCTGATATCACTTGAAATCAAGATCCAATGGCCCAAAATCAATCCAATGATGATCAGGAGCTCCTAGCAATGGTTTTGGTGGATTTAGAGCCATTTGATTTCAAACTGATGGCCAGAACTATTTTAAGTGATTAAATTTGATCCAAACTTTGATTTGAGCTTGATAAGGATCCAAAAACTCCTAATTTTCTTCTCTATTTAATCCCTTATATGTCAGGAACTGAACACAGAACCCCCTTGGGGTAAAACTAGTTTTTTTAGTTCTCTTTCTCTATTCCTTTCTCTTCTCCTTTTCTCTCTTCTTCTTCTTTTTTCTTTTTCCTTTCTTTTTCTTTTTTTTTCTTTGAGAGATTTGAAGTAGCCAGGAGCTGGAGAATTTCAAATCATGTGTAGCTAAATATCAAAATTCGGAGATATAGATGAAGTCTTCAAACATAGATTGTATTTTTTTTTCTTTATTTTTTATAATTTTTTTATGCAATGAATAAATTATTCTCCTATCCAATCCTAAATTTTATTCTCCATGCATGAGATTTAATAACATGCTTATTATTGATTGATATTTAAATAGGCTATGTTTATGGAGATGGATTGTGATCAGAAGATACAATCCATGCTCGATTTAATAGTTTATATTAGAGAAAATTGGTAAAAATCATGTTATCAATTTTTAAGAATTAAAGTATTGAATATCTTATGATTCTATTGAGATGGATTATGGTCGGAAGAAATGGTTCAGATTCAAAGAAAATAAGTTATAGTCATAACTAAATTTTTAAAAATTATTAAATTTTTATATTAAAAAAAATTACCACAACCATGCTAGAGATGGATTCAAAATTCTAGAATACCATTAACTGATTCTCCAAATCTCACTTTATTATTATTTGCTTTCTTTTATTTTTATTTATAAAATATAAATTAATTATCTTAAATTTATTTATTTAAATTTTTACTTTATAAATTAATAAAAATTTTATTTTTTAATTAAATTGAATGCAACTCAGCTTCAATCTCCAAGAAAATTGGCATTCAACTCACCAATTATCCTACTAAATAGTAAAATCAGGCTTAATCTTTATTTATTGCTTTAACAACAAGCAGTCAAAATTATTTGATTAGGATCTAGGATTGTGAATTAAAGATTCTAAGACACAAATCTTAATAAATTGGATTAATGGGTTAGTAAAAATTAGGTTCATTAATTAGGTTACACCTAAGGTTGATTAAAGAATGGACTTAATTAGGGAATTGACTATGTCTAATCAATAGTTATCTTAGATTAGATCAAGAATTCTCTAGATCAATTATAATAATTATAGTTGATCAAGTCCATGTCTTTAACAAGAACCAAGATGGACTTGATTCTTGGCTACACGATCGAACCCAAAATTACCAGGTTGGTCAAAATTAAAACTGATGAATCAGATGGTGTCTAAAGTAAGTTTTGGCATTCTGACCAGTGATTTTTAATTGGAAGCTACTCGCACTAATTTGATCTTTGATGAGTTAATGGCATATCCCTTCTACTGATCTCACTTGTCTGGCCATCCATCCTGGTAAATTAGATTTTGATTAGATCACTTAGTGATTTGGGCTCATCCATATCAATTAGGTAAATCAGTGTGACTGATTTAGGTGCTTCTAATGCCAGTTTTAATTAGGTTCTTTATAATATGACTTGGTGAAGTCAGTGGAAGGATCAAAATTAGCTAGTTCTCTTCTCTCTTTTTTAAATCAATTAAATCCTCTAAAATTATTAGATCCTTAAAATAAAATAGTTATGGTGATAACTAGATCATAGCCTCCTATTTAGTGGGTGATAATGGATCCATTAGCTTGATAATCATTGGAGGCCCAAAGGCCTGGTGCTTATTGACTAATGGAATTATCATTCATAACATGATTTTTTGGCTGCATCTATCTAAATGGTAGTTAAGTTGACTAATCAAAGTTGGGTTTAATCATTCATTAGTTAGATTGACCAAGTATGATCATGTTAATGGTTGGACCTAATCGAACCTTTTTAGTGGAGGTCAAAGCCTACTGATTAGGAACTGGGGCAAAATTAAAATACTAAAAATTATTTTAAAAGAAATAATTGATTATGAACCTATCCTTAGATGTACATGGATTGACTAACCAATGTTGGGTTTGTGTATAGTCTATGTGGATTCTAGTACCCACTAAAAAATTATGGTAGTTTCTTAAATTAAAGGTAGAGGCTATCAATTTGAATAAAATAGTGGAAGAATTTTTTGATTAAAATCTAAATCTTTAGATTTAATAAATCAATTACTAATTAGATTTTAATTTTTTTTTATGCAGATATGGCCACTTTCCTTTCACTCCAATCATTGTTAGATAATGATAAGCTAGTGGAATCCAACTTTAGTAATTGGTACCATAAGTTAAAGATTATCCTAGAGCATGAATGGATCTTATATGTGTGTTGACAGATCTGGCACCTGAGGAGCCAAAATTTAATGCACGTGGAACAATCAGAGATACTTATCAGAAGTGGCTTAATGATCGAATCACGGTGCATTATATCATGTTGGCATCTATGAGCGATAAGTTCAGTTGCAGATTCGAGTCTGCTTGGTTAGAAGACATGCTTCAAGTATTGAACAAGTCTTTTGGCACATCCAATGACATTGAGAGGCATAAGACTTGCTGTGCCATTTTCAATGCCAAGATGAGGGATGGAGCTTCTATCATTGATCATGTATTGTATATAATCGAGTTGATGGAGCATTTGAGCAAGCTTGATTTTTTCTTGCACAAGCAACTTGGAAAAGATGCAAATTTGAGCTTATTCCCCAAAACTTATCTCCTATTCCTTCCTCATTATAGAATGACAAAGCCTGAATTAAACTACCATGAGTTACTAGGGTTACTCAAAGCTTTGAAAAGGATCACCAACTCCATAAGGATTTGGTAAATTTAGTGGGAGGATCTTCTTTTGGTGCCGACCCTTTAAGAAAGGGAAGAAGAATAAGAAGAAGTCCAAAAAGATGCAAGTTCAGACTGGAACATCTATGTAGGACTAGACCAAGAAGATAAAGTCTGATAAGAGTCAAGCTGAGTACTTCTTTTGCAAGAATGGAGGCACTGAAAGAGAAACTATCCTGAGTACATAGCCTCACTGGACTCGAACAAGCTGAGAAACAAGCAAGCTATTGTTGAGTTAAGTATTTATATGATAACTCCTTATAATTTTTCTATTTATGATATTACTGACTAGATATTGGATATCTATAGTTCTTACCATATTTACAATTCATTGCAGGGGTTGCAGGTTAGTAGGAGATTTGAGCAAGGCGAGAGGTTCCTGAACATTGAAGATGGAAGACCAGTTCCAGTTCTAGCATTAGGAATCTTAAAACTTATATTTGAGTCTCATATCATTATTCTTAGTGATTATCACTTTTATCCTAGTTTCTTTTTGAATGTCATTTTTGTAGGCTTTTTAGCCAAAAATAATTATGAAATTTCAATAAAGAAGGAGTTTTGTAATATCATTATGAATGATGTTACTATATTCTCTAGACATTTGAATAATGGTGTATATATGTTATCATAATCTATTAATATAGTCTATTCCATTGGCAAGCATCCTAGATTAGATAGTGTGTCTGATACGTACTTATGGCACTGTAGGTTAGGTCATATCAATAAGAATAGGATAAATATGTTGACTCAAGAGAAAATCCTCCAAGTCAGTAATTATGAATCACTTCCAACCTGTGAGTCTTGTCTACTTGACAAAATAACCAAATCATCTTTTACTGAAAAACATAAGAGAGCCACTGAGCTCTTAGGTTTAGTACATACTAATGTATGTAAACCAATGAGCACTAGTGCTAGAGGTGGATATCTCTACTTTATTACTTTTATAGATAATCTATTCAGATATGGATATGTCATCTGATGAAACATAAGTCAGAGTCATTTGAAATGTTCAAATGATTCCAAAGTGAAGTAGAAAAATAAATTGAAAAGAGTATTAAAACTTTTCGATCTGACCGAGGAGGAATCGGACTCTATTAGACATGGTCCAATCCATGATGGGTTTTGCCAGCTTGTCGATATCCTTTTGAAGATATGCACTCGAATCAGCTTGTTATCTTCTAAATAGGGTTCCAAGTAAGTCTGTAATTGAAATTTTATATGAGATATAGATAGGATGTAAGCCAGCACTTTCACACCTTAGGGTCTAAGGGTGCCTAACTTATGTAAAATAATTAATCATAGATAAACTTGGACCTAGGTCTGATAAGTGCACATTCATAGGATATCCAAAAGAGATAAAAGGATATATTTTCTATGTGCTGGTGAACAAAAGATATTCATCAACCTTAGGACAATCTTTTTAGAAAAGAAGTTTCTTGGTGAAGGAACTATTGCCTCTAAGATTGAACTTGATGAAGTCAACAGGTAGAAATAACAACACCTATAGTTGAACCAAAATCGAATTTGATTAGATCAAATTCGGAGCCCAATATATCTACACCATTAAGGTGATCCGGTAAAGTACCAATCAGTTAGATAGATACTATGATTTCTTAGTTCGGAAGGATGATCCCATTGAACTCGATGAGAATGATGAGGATCCAATCACTTATATGGATGCAATGCAGAGGCCTGACTCCAAAAAATAGCTTGAAGCCATGAAATCCAAAATGGAATCCATGAAGGTCAATGATATATGGACATTGGTTGATCCATCCAAAAGGATTAAATCCATTGGGTGTAAGTGGATCTTCAAAAGAAAGAGGGGTGCAGATAGAAAGGTGGAGCCCTATAAAGTCCGTCTGGTTGCCAAGGGATATCATCAATGTTATGGTATTGACTATGATGAGACATTCTCTCCTGTGGCAATACTCAAATCCATTCAGATAATACTTATAATAGCTACCCATCTAGACTATGAGATCTGGCAGATGGATATGAAGACAGCTTTCTAGAATGGAGAGTTGATCGAAGAGGTATATATGATACAACCTGAGGGGTTCACATCTATAGATGAGTCCAAGGTGTGTAAGCTTAAGAGATCTATTTATGGATTGAAGCAAGCATCTCGAGGTTAGAACACGTGTTTTGATAAGGTGATCAAAATATATAGCTTCATTAAGAACAGAGAAGAGCCCTACATTTACAAGTGGGCGAATGGTCCGGCAGTGGTATTTCTTGTCTTGTACGTAGATGATATTCTCTTAATCGAAAATGACATTCTCGTACTGTAAGGAATAAAAGTTTGGTTGTCATCTCAGTTCTTCGTAAAGGACTTGGGTGAATCATCCTACATCCAAGGGATGAAAATCTATAGGGATAGATCTATGAGGATGCTTGGATTATCCCAGTTTATGTATATCGAAACTGTGCTGAAGAGGTTCAGCATGGAGAATTTCAAAAAGAATCTTTCAAGAAAGCTATCTTTCGATAGGCCATGAAATTTCTCTTCTAAGAAGGATTGTCCGACAACTCTCCTGAAGAGAGAGAGCATATGAGTAAAGTCCCATATGCTTTGGTAGTGGGATCTATCATGTATGCCATGACATGTACAAGACAGATGTGGTATGCATACTAGAAGTAGTGAGTAGATACTAATCTGATCTAGGAGAGAACCACTGAAAAGTTGTTAAAGCCATCCTTAAGTATTTAAGAAATACTAAGAACCAATGGTTGGTTTATGGTGAGTCAGATTTGAAACTTGAGGGGTTTATAGACTCCAGCTTTCAATCTGACCATGATGATAGTAAAAGTATATTGAGTTATATCTATATCCCAAATGGTGGAGCCATCTACTGAAAGAATTTCAAGCAACATACTATGGCAGACTGTTTGTGAGGCAGAGTACGTCGTAGCATCAGATGCCATGAAGAAAACTGTGTGGCTGAGAAAATTCATCACTGAGCTTAGAGTAGCATCCTTTCTTGATGGTTCAGTCATGTTCTACTGTGACAACACTGGTGCTATTGCTCAGATGAAGGAATTAAAAGTACACCAGCGAATGAAGTACATACTGTACCGCTACCACCTAATCCAGAAGATCATGGATCGAGGTAACGTCGACCTTTAGAAGATCGATGAAAAGGAGAATCTGACCGATCCCTTCACTAAAGCTCTAGCAATAAAGAAGCTTGACAACCATAAGTCAAAGATGGATATTAGATACTATGTTAAGTGGCTTTAGTACAAGTGGAAGTTTTTGAAAATTGTATTCCAAAGTCAATCATCAGCCTATTAACAGTTATACTATTTTATAATTATAATTGATTTATTATTAAATAAAATATATTTTTGATATTTTCATCATAAAGTCTATATCTTCTAATGAACTGCATTATTGTGATGAAATTCTTAGAACTATTTAGTTTTGATAAAGAGAGGACTTATCGATTAGTTCTTAAACTATTCACAATCAAATGATATACTATTAATTAGGACGATAGCATTTTTCGAGCATTGATCATTATATGCCATATAGGTTGATTGTCCTCTTAACCAAGGAGTGTGGAGACACTGGTATGGCATATAAATGAGATGTAAGGGTACATCATCATAGAACATGACCAACCCCAGAGCATTCTACTATTGAGAACTGTTCTGATGGGATATAGGTATAAGTATCCCTTAGACCTGAGATCACCACAGTGGCTTGCAAGCAACTCACTATGCTTTGATGCTAGACTGACTGAATTTCTAATTCAATAATGAAAGATTTCTGAGCACGGTCAAGTACTTGTGAAGTCAGTGAGTGATCAAGATGGGATTGACTACTCCAAGAGTTGGAGAAGAATGCATCACTATATTTCAATGTAGCAAAATCTTGGCCAACATAATCCATAAGATGGATTTGGTATTTTGAAATATAATATGGACGATCTAATCAGGATTGATAGTTAAGCTCTAAGGTATCCTACGAGTATTTTGGTCAAGGGGATGAATTATATGAAAACTATATCCACATGGATTCTAAGGATGTTGTTCTACACATTCAACCTATCCGACTGTCGGATACCATTGCTAGATGGTCACTTTGATCGGTATAAAAATTTATTTCTATACTATCAATTTAGATTCGAACCTATGGGATCACACACATAAGGGATCTTGATCTGATCGGATGGTTGATCGATGATTAAAAATCATTCTAGGATTAAACATTCAATACGATTGATGTTTAACCTAGTGCAAGTGTTGCAGGAGAATTATTTAGCAATTGGATTGCTAATTAATTTAATTTGATTAAGTTAGAGGGATAAGATTAAGTCTAATTAAATATGATTTAATTAGATTTGGTTTAGGCTTGATTGGATCAAGTTCAATTGGTTTATTGGATGAGCTAATTGCAAGGAAAAACGAGTCCTAGTTCAATTAGGACTTGTATCAACTCAATTTTTAATTTGATTAAAAAATTAAATCTAATTTAATCTAATTTAATTTAATTTTTAATTAGACTAAGATATATTCTAATTGAATTTAATTAATTCTAATTTAATTTGATTTAAATATCTTGTTTGATCAAGTCAAAATAGGAGTCCTAGTGTGACTAGGACTCCCTATCCTTGCACTACCTCAATTCCAATGCCCACCACCCTATTTTTTAGGAGTTTTGGTTACAAAACTCTTCTCTCCCAGGCCTTCACATGTGCCCCATCTCCTCCCTTTCTTTCTTACATGATAAGATATTGTAGATCAAGTCAAAGAAGGAGTTTGAGTTGATTTAAATTCTATGAGATAGAATTTTAAGCAACTAAAACTCCTCCCTTTTTTGTGCCGCCCACTCTCTATTTTTTCTCTAAATTTTTTGGTGGAAAAGAAGATCTTTTATGGAACAAAAAGTGGTGGTCCATGCAAAAGCTAAAGGAGGGGGCGCCCAAGAGTTGGGCACCCCAATTCTAGCCCAATTTGGTTAATCCTTACTAGGTATTTGACCTAGACAAGGATTCCTCTACAACTATTTATTTCAAGAGTCTTTTGATCTAATTTTTTTAGAAAAGAAAGACCTGAGAGATGGCTCTTTGGGTGTGAGAAAACTTGGGTGCAAGAAGGCTTGGACATGGGATTTTGTAAAGACACCAATCAAGGTGTTTTGGTGAGAGAAACAAAGAAGAGGAAGAGGGTCATTTTTTAGGGTTTTCTTCTACACCTCTTCCTCCATTATTTGTGAGCTTTTTAGAGAAGTCTCGACATCACATATCTTTTTTCTTAATTTTTAAAAATTAAAGAGTCCAAGTTTTGAAGAAGAAAGATCCAAATCGACCGTCGAATAAGGATCAGTACAGTACTAGCATACTGTACTGATTTCTAGGCATCGAACTTTTGATATATGATCGAGGGCTCGTGTGGACAACCTATAGAGGTTGATCATGTGTGCAGCTTAGAGCAACAACCTCAGTCCCGAATCAATGAGTTAAGGAACTCAAGTTGCAAAGGTAAGGATGATTTGATCTCCCTATTACATATATAGATTTAATCTAGTATTGATCTATGTTGATGTAATCAACATTTTTTCTTTTGATATTTTATTTTTTGATTTAATAACATGCTTTAATCATGTAATAAGATCCTAAATTTTGGGTTTTTCATATTTTATTATAAATTAATATGATGAATTCATATCTTTCGCTGCATAGATCTAAAAAAATTTCAAAATTTAGCTCTGAAACTTTAGATCTATTTCCTTTACTAGCTTGACTACTAACAGAGCTGGCTTGATGGAGGCAAAAAGAATAGCACATGATTTTCTATTTGGACTCGGATTGTAATCCAAGGGGTCTACGAGAGTTGCGCATGGACCATAGGATCCATGATCTAAAAGTTATGGACACGATCAGTCTTGTTGGACTCATATTAGGAGATAGAGTCGTGTTAGGATTCCCGTGGATAGCTAATGTGAAGGTTCTTATCCTATTTAAAGGCATGAGATGTTGTGGATAGGGAGAAGCATAGAAAAGCTCTGACAGCCATCGAGAGGAGCTCGACAGAGCACCGAGCATGTGCAGCCCATAGAGCAGACGTAGGTAGAGCATCGAGGTAGAGCAGAGCATCAGGCAGAGCAAGGCAACGACCGTGTGAGTGGCCATAAGGCATGATGTAGCAACTTTCATAGAAAGCGTCCAAGGTCGTCGAAGATCTTGGTACTAATAGGCCTATAAAAGGGTCTCCTTAGAGATTTTGAGAGAGCTTTTGTGAGGATGGCTTCTAGTTGAGAGAGGTTTATGTATAGTGAGTTGAGAGTGGATATTCTCCTCTTATACTTAGTTTTCTCTTTTATAGTGAAGCTTGTATGCCCCATGGAGCTAGTACGTGGGCTAATCCTCAACAAGTGGTATCAAAAGAGTTGATATCATCAATAACTGGTATCAGAGCTTGATCCAGGATAGGTTGCGGTGATGGTGATCAAAATTAAAGATGGAGAAGATAAGCACAATCAAGATAGAGATCAATTGCGAAGGATTGATCGATGCTCTCTTATATAAGGACCTGCCTACATGGAAGATGCTAGTAGGAGCCTAGTGCGAGGTGGAGCTCTAGATAAAAATGGATTAGGCAGAAGTTGAGAGACTTGGGAGGATAAGCAACACCATCAGAAGGCTACCTTGAGCATGTCTCGAGTCAGATGAAGTATGGTACATGATGGAGATGGAATCAAGCGGCCTGGCTTGACTCTCATATTTTTTCATGCATCCATGAGTAGTAGGTGATTGCCCTAGGGCATGGGGGCGAGGAGATCCAAAAGCTCTCAAAATCATATGGAGGCCAAATGTCGAATCGAGGTAGAGATTGTTAGGATTTGATGCCTCAAATTCAATCCATAATATAGAAGAATCAGTATCAGCATAGCAGTCAGGCCGACTTGGATACGAGTCGAGTCAACTCAGCCTAAGATCAAGTTGGCTTAGACCATAATTGAGCTGACCCTATCAGGTAGATAGAAAGTAGGTGTTCGAGCAAGATACAGTCGAGCTAGCTCGACAGCTGACAGAATCGACTCGATGGAAGCGAATAGAATAGGATATGATTTTCTATTTGGACTCGGATTGTGATCCAAGGGATCTATGAGAGTTGCACATGGACCATAGGATCCAGTGGCTATGGATGGCTATGGTCATGATCTAAAGATTGTGGACATAGTCAGAGTCCAATTGGACTTGTATTGAGAGACAAAGTCATATTAGGACTCCCATGGATAGCTGATGTGAAGGTTCTCATCCTATTTAAAGGCTTAAGATGCTATGGAGAGGGAGAGGCATAAAGAGCCTCTGGCAACCATCGAGAGGAGCTCAGCTGAGTGTCGAGCACGTGCAGGCCATAGAGTAGACATAGACAGAGCATCGAGGTAGAGTAGAGCATCAGGCAGAGCAAGACAATGGCCGTGTGAGTAGCCGTAAGGCATGATGTAGCAACTTTCATAGGAAACGTCCAAGGGCATCGAGGATCTTGGTACTGGCAAGCCTGTGAGAGGATCTCCTTAGGGATTCTGAAGAAGCTTTTGTGAGGATAGCTTCTACTTAGGAGAGGTTTGTGTATAGTGAGTTGAGAGTGTGTGTTCTCCTCTTGTACTTGATTTTTTCTTTTATAGTGAAGCTTGCATGTCCTGTGGAGCTGACACTTGAGCTATTCCACATACTTAATTGTATTCTTGTTTTATTTCTTCTTTCTTCCTGCTGTCAATAAAAGGATATCGGATCCTGAGGTGGTGGTATCCTAGCCAGACATCCACAGCAAGTGGTATTAGAGCAAGTTGATATCACCAACATGAAGTCCAAGAAGGGATGATCAGAGGTACAAATTGCTGGAGCCCTCCAAGGAGGACTCCACTTCAAGCCTGTTCCCATGTCGATACCACTCACGGTGTGAGGAGGATCTCGAGAGAAAGATCCAAGAGCTAGAGCATCATATTGGCAAATTTCAAGTGGGGAACCATTGATAGAATGATGGATTTAGCTTCAACACCCAGCCACCTTTCTTTGAGAGATTTTGAGTGAACTGATTCCACATCGATTCAAGATGCCATAAGCCGAGTCCTATAACAGCTCGACCAATCCATTCGACCACTTGGAGGGGTACAAAGCCCTCATGATGTTGCAAGAATATCAGTTCCTAGCCTTCCAAGAATATCAGTTTACTCATTTGAGCAATTAAAAAAGCAGTTCATCATGCACTTCAATGGCCAGAGGCCACAGTCAAAGAATAGTGATAGCCTCTTCTCCATTCAACAAAGAGAAGGAGAATTGCTAAGAGATGATGTGGTATGTTTTAACACTATCACCCTGGAAGTCTATGACTTCAACGAGTCTGTTGCCACATCGACGATGAAGCGAAGACTTGAGGATGAATGCCTGATGTTCTCCTTGAATAAGAACTTTCCTAGGAACTACTCTGATCTCCTAGCCTGAGTGCAAAAATATGTGCAGATAGAGGAGAGCGATGTCCTTCATCAAAAGGAAGAAGGAAAGAAGAACGGTGGAAAAAAGAGAGCCCATGAAGAAGATCATGGGACAAGGAAAGAGGGGGGATATGGTAACCCCCAAAAGCAGCAAAGGATGAAGAGTCCCCAGCACTACTTCAACAACTACATTCTGCTCTCTACCCCACCCTCTTAGATCTTGATGGAGATTAAGAGAAAAGACTACATACGTCGGCCATGGTTGATGACGTCACTATCGCATAAAAAGAATCGGAAGAAGTACTATTACTTCCATCGAGATCATGGCCACGACATTGAAGAGTGTCACCAGTTAAAGGATGAGATTGAAGGTCTTATCCATAGGGATACCTCAGCAAGTTTGTCTAGAACAAGGGCAAAGTCTCGATAAAGGAGTCACATCAGACGAATACCGATGTAGAAGGTGACCACGACAATCTCCCGATGGCTGGAGGAGTCAACTTGATCTCAGGGCTCACTGGTGGTTGGAGGGTAGGAGATAGAGAAGAAGCTAAAAGATCCACCCACAAGGGGTGGCAAATCGATGAAGCAAACTTCTCCTCTAATGATGTTATTTCCTTTTCTAATGAAGATGCAGGCCAAGTCCAAACTCTTTATAATGATGCCTTTGTCATTTTAATGATAATCGCAAATTATGATGTGAGAAGAATCTCAGCAGAATTGAAGCTCTGCCAATATTTTATGATGCTTTCCAAAGAATGAAATTACCCAAAGAATGACTCAAGTAGGCTAGTACACCATTAGGGTCGAATTCTCAAGTGATTTGGTAGTGGTAAAAGGCAAAGTGGAATGGCCGGCAACTATAGGAAAATCACCTCGATGAGTAACCATATTCCTTAAATTTCTAGTGGTCTAAATACCATCGACATATGATGTAATCCTAGAATAACCTAAACTGAATGTGTTAAGAGCTATTGTCTCAACGTACCATCTTTTTGTCCAATTCCTGACCAAGAATGGGATCGAAACAAATGAAAGGTGATCAAGTACTAGCTGAACAATGCTTCATGATAATAGTCCAAGGAAATAAGCCCAAGAAAATCTTACTAATGAAAGAGCTATATTGGGGGGAAGATGAAGCCGAAAGTCAAGGTGAGCTAGTGGAAGAGCTCATTGAGGTGAAGCTCAGGGACGATCCAAATTGAATCATAAAGATTAGAGTTCAGTTACCCAAAAACCTTATGGAATGGCTAATTGGATCTCTTCGGGCAAAAATCAATGTGTTCGCTAAGTCAATGTCCAACATACCAGGTTATAACCGAATTTGGTTGGTGTTCGAAGATGAAGAGGAGACGGCATTCTTAAATGGCGATGGTGCTTAAGCTCCAGATAGGTCATGATATGGAAGCCAACTTCGACGACATGCTTGTAAGAAAAGCACGAAAGTAGATTGGTACATGCCAAACTAAAGGATGCTTTTAACAAATTTGCGGCACTATCAGATGAGAAATTATCCTTAACAAGATTCTAAGATGCTGAAAAGTGACCTCAATAGAATTCAAGGCTGCTACAAAATTTCATAATGGATCATGCACAAAGTCGGACTACCAACACACAAGGATGTCTGCAACAACCACCCAGGATGCAGGTTGCTTGTTAACAAGCTCAATTGGCAAGCGGCTAATCCTTCAAAGACCCTACACAGCTACATGCAGAACCTTATCCATAAACAAGTCAAGCAATGGCTCACGTGTATCAACCTCAGACTAGTTTTGGATGTCTCCCTAAAGGAAGCCTCCCAGGATAGACAATAGCAACACAAGAACAATAACATATCGAGCTGAACAAATAAAGAGCATTTTTTATTCATGAAATTCATATAAGTTCATTACAAGACAACATTCATTTGAAGCTTACTACAATAAAAGAAAATGCAAAGCATAATCGAACATCGGAGCAGGGTATCCCACAGAGTGCAAGCTGTAATGGTTTTCTTCATCATAGTTCTAACGACTAGTTATAAAACTCTCCATACAAGGTGTGATGATGGTGTAGCTCCACGATAGCTAGAAGTGCATTCGCCTTCATGATGCACCTTCAAAGGAGGCCGAAAAGCTATAATCTTTAGAGGGCAAAACCACCCTCCAAAGAGGACTAAGACCACTTCAAGAGGCATGACATTGAAGGAATCTCTAGTGGCCACTGCTTCAATTCCATCACCGGTCCGGCAACATGTTCCAATACCTCCCATACCAAATCTAGAATGTTGGTGCAATGCCATTGAGAAACTCCCTTGTATAGTTTGCAACCAACCAAGACTGGTACAGGTGGAGAAGAACATTGACACTCTCGCAACGATGGACTAGGTAGTGTGACCGCAACATTGCTAAGGAGTGGTGGATGCCAACCTCTAGTGGATAGGCCCTTCTTTATAAAAATCTAGGCCTAGGAACCCCCATTGCAACCCTCTCATAGCACGATGGGTGGGATGTTGCCATAAGAGAGGCCTCGCAGATTGTGCCTCCTGGAGGTCAAAGGATCAAACCTTCTTTTCGATGGGCTATTGCTATCAAAAAATGGTAAGTATTAAATGATCTAGGGAGTACAGCCCTTTGATGGTTGATATTCAAGAGAGCTTTGACAATAAGGTTGACAATGTGCCGAAGATGGTCTCAAGATATTCGGATGAAGGTCTAAACCATGATAACATCGTCAGAGGACCTATCCCTCAAAGATGTCTCACCTATGGTTAGGATCTCCAGAATCACTAATCGATAATACCCCGATTGCGAGGAGATGGCCAGACCCAAGTTAGCACCTCTATACACTGACATCTATAGGCAAGTGTTGTTGGACAGTACATCTAAAGCTACCCAATAACAAATACCAAGGCAGAAGCATAGCTAATCAAGATTACTAGAGCAAGACAGAGGGATGCATTTGTAGGACCTTGCAAATCTTCATCGGGTGATACAAAAGCACTAAACATTCTTCGGACTTAATCCTAAGTCGATAGTCTGGCCAAATCCTAGCATTTATGTGTGACCATGGATATGCCAACAATTATCAACACCATATAATTAAAGTATTTCTAAGAAAGATAAATATAAAAGCTAATTTTGTTTATTGATATCTTTTATTTATAGAGAAAGAAGCCGAAAGAAAGGCATCAAGTATAAAGGGATAAAAGGATGAGTTTTCAATCCCCATCCAATGAGAATGCCATGATTTCCTCATTGTTGTTGCTTGGATGAAGATGCCGAAGGTTCAGCTACAGCATCATGTAGCCTAGGCAGGCTTTGCAGTCTTCAAAGCCCTAGATCTGAGCGAAGGTAGATGCATCAATGACTTCCTCAAATGCCATAGAGGACTTAAATTTTTTGATGCAGTGCCCCCAGATTTTAGCGGGGATCTAAAGAGAGGGATCGAAAGAGCCCCACTACCCCTAGATGGAGGAGGAGTCACTCTAAGTTCGGTAGGAGCGATCAGACCCCAGTTCAGTGGTGGCGGAACCCATGGAAGATCTAGATCATGGGCAGATGGCTCTGACTTGGAACTCTTCACCCACTTTGACTCCCTATGGGCCATCACCATTTTATTCTTCACCATGCATTTCACAAATTTTGATGATGACTTCATAGCTATCTAGTAGCAAAAAAGGAAGATCCCCTCTGATGATGAAACCTTTCCATATGGATGGTCAATTGATAAACATCCTAGACGATACAGATTCGCCTATTACACTACTAGATCATGTCACCAGGTCAATTCTAAAGCAATGGCCTTTCGAATTTGCCATCAATTCCTTGATTATTCAAGTCCAAGGAACATTTTGCAATGGATGCTTTGGAACCTGCCACTAACTACCGTGTGGCAAGAGCCTGTGCAGCACTGATATTCATCTTCTTAGAAGCTTTAACTTGCGATTTTTGAGCTTCGATACTAATAAAGGAGGCCCAAATTGCAAAGTGGTGCATCATAATTTCTTGTAGCCACCTCGATCACAAATGTCAAGATTCACTTGCTGACATTTGTTTTTATCATCCACGGCATTAACGACATTGGTGCATGGCCGACAGCACTGGTAAGAGGACCACGCAACGAGCTAGGATGAAGTGATCTTTTCAACTTTCGTCCACACGTTCGGGCAATAATCAACCTCTTGGTCTAAGTCTCATTGATCATGGTGGTGGAACCCTATGACCGACACTGACAGTCATAGCACCCAGGACAACTCCTCGGCATATGCCGATCCTAGCTCTCTTATTCGGCCATGTAGATGATGACAGGAATCTTCCATCAGACTTCAATGACCCTCTATATAAAGAGGTAATTAGGAACCTAAAAAAGATGAAGCAAAGTTCTGGTAGATATCCAAAGTCATATTTGGCTACTCCTTTACATCATTGAATATTCATAGAGTTAGAAAGACTTACTTCAGCACACGACCTTTGGAACCATATGAATATCTACTTTCCAGTACCAAAAAGCTACTCCTCAAACTGGGAAGTGGGGAAAAATTGTTGGGCAATAGCTGAGTCACCACATAACATGCCTGACCTCTGATGATGTGATGAAATATTTGGCATGATGACATGGATAGCTTAAAGTAGATGAGCTGCTTAACGTCGATGTCTTTGGATAGCTACTAATCATGTGTGGTCACCAGATGAGATCGGCATGATTGGCATCCAGCTGATCACATCCTATTCCATCCCACTTCTCCACAGGCCACTACATGGAATGGAGAGGTCTGGAGATCTTGGATGCATGGATGCTCAAAATTCTTCATGTGAATTACATTTTTTATCTACACTTGCTGGTGCAGTCCACCTTGGAAAATGTTTGTTTATTATTTTAATTGTTAGATATATGTGCCCTAGAAGCCAGAATTGGCTGACACTTGTAATACACTTCTAGGGGCAAAATTATAATTTTGACTATAATTAATAAAATGGGTTATTTTCTATCACATATGTGTATTTAGTGTCTGTGATACATCCTTTGAGTTAATGGTAATGATAATTCATATTTTCAAGAGTTGAAAATTTAAGACATGAATAATCATTATTAACTCATAAACAGCTCCCGACCATAGGATCATCACGAGGATGGTGATTGATCCGGAAGGTTGGTGTACGATCGCTTCTCTTTAGTAGATGAGTCTTGAGTCTACGGTGTGGAGACACCGGAGCGAGAGTACAGGTACTCGTTAGAGAACGAGGGCACTGAGCGTGACCACCTCGAGTAGTCATTAGGAAGTCTACCTTCTCGTCAATGACTGACTCGATGCTGCAGTAGTGTGTCTGGTTCTTTGACCTGAGATGCATCGGCAGTTCACCTTGAGGGTGTTATAGTTTGACTACACCATTACTCGGTCTCCTAGCCATATGGAACCCTGAGGTGTATGTTGGCTATAGCATGTTCATTGTAGGAACTGGATTGCATCAAGATGGAATCTATCTACCTCGGTGGTAGAGGAGTAGCCCTATGATGATCATGAGAATCAAGTCCAGAAATCCATGGCCATGGTAGAGTGAAATAATAGAAAGAGTTTCTATTTAGATTTTCACATTGGACTCGAATCGAATGATTACATCATATGACAGAGACTAGGGTTTGACGAGTTCACCTTAACCCTAATCTGATCGGGGCTCAAGATAGAAGAACTTAATCACACAGGTAGCTGCACCAAGAGGTTCGCATTCAGCTCTGATGGGTTGCCACCATATACTGCTAGGTGTCACTGGTGGATTTTGGGAGCAATTAGAATGATTTAGATGATCGATCATTCTAGCTGTTCGAATCAGAAGAGTTCTGATCCATCGAAAGGAGTTTCGATGATGTCTATGATAGAGATCATGACATATCCCATTACCATACAGAACTGAACCTAACTGGGTCACACAAACAAGGGTTTGAATCTGGTGATCATCAATTGAACTGATCTAGTTCAATTGATCTGAATGAGATTCAATTAGGTTCAAGGAAATCGTGCTAGCACTCGATTGAACCTAACGTTCTTCTTTTACTATCATAAATAAGTTGTCCTGACTGAGCCAAAGGAGTTTGTGCTCAATCAGAGGCCTTCATATGGTCTGACTGGAGGTTGTCCAAGTCAGAATAGGTTGTCTTATTTGTAAGACATTACCTGCCATTTTTGGTCACCTGCCATTTCTTGTTCTTTGACTTTGGTCAAAAGTCTACCTTTGACTGGTCAAACGTTGACCATTGACCCTTTGACTTTTGACCACATGTCATGCACCTATTGGAGAGCTGGTGGGGGCCTGTCCCCCTGCCAGAACCTGGCAAGGAGAAGGGCGCACGCCAAGGGTGGCGTGAGCCCAAGTAGGAGGCGCCTAGGAGTCCTTGTTGGACAAGGACTCCACCTCCCTTTTGGATTCCAATCAGAGTTCTACTAAGAATCCAGTTTGACTGGTCTTAGGCGCCCTCTAAGGAGGAATCCAGGGGTCTCTATTCCAACCAATCAGATTTAGATCTGATTTCACAAAGGGTTGTGATTGGTTGAGAGGAAGAGGAGTTGGATCACAAGAGGTCTATAAATAAGACCCTGCGCCCAACCCTAATATTGAATGCTATTAGACACGCCCCAAGGCTGCCTCTCCCCTCCTTCTCCATGCCATAGTCTCTTCTCCCCTTGCTCTCCACGTCCAAAAGTGTTTTGGATTTAGGTTGGTGCGATTCAGATCAAGGAAAGGCGATCAAAAGCAAGAAGGCTGCGCTGCTGCAAAAGGACGACTGCAGATCTTCAAAAGAGTTTTGAAGATCCTCCAGATCAGATCCAGATCTGATTTTTGGAGGTGTGATAGAGAAGAAGAGGATCTCCAGATCCAACCCGAGTGGATACCGGTAGAGGCCAGGCGCTTGCGTGGCTAAGATCCAGAACCTTCCGCTGCAATCAGGATCATCTACAGGGTAATAGGATTACCCAAATCAGGTAAATTAAATTTGATTTAATTTATCTTATTTTATTTTATTTATTAAAATAATAAGAATCAGATCTGAAACATATCAAGATCTGATTGAGATCAAGAGAAAATTTTTGAAATATATCTCTTGATCTAATCAGATCTGGACGAACCTGGACCGGGAAATCAGGATTTCCCTTCAACTGGTATCAGAGCCATGGTTCTAAATTGTTTAGATCTGATTTTAATTTTATTTTAATTAGAAAATAAAGTGATTTCAGATGTCACATGAGATGTGATCAGATCTGAAATCAGAAAAATTAAAATTAAATGATTTGGATCTAAGAACATGAAGATATGCATGACTAGTTCTAGAATAGAATAGTTCTATAGAATAGTTTTGCATGTCTTTGATTTAATCTGATTAAATCATATTTTAGATCTTCTTATTTACTATTTTCTGATATTATAAGTGTTATAATAACATCTGATAAACAGCAAATAAAAATTATTTAATTTTAAATATCATATGAGATATGATAGATGCATGACTAGACTAGTTGTAGAATAGTTCTACATAATTGTCTAGATTAGAATTTATTTTGATTAGATCAATTTAAATCTAATTTTTTAGATTATTATGAGATAATTTAGATCTGAAAACATGCATGATTTGATACATGAGATGTATGCAAAATATGCCTTGATTAGATCTAAATTTGTATATGAGATATATGATATAGATCTATAACTGTTTTGTAGATTTACATGTTCCTGATTAAGGCGTTCCTCTTGGCCGTCCGGTCATAAGAACGAAGAAGGGTTTAAAGGCCCTCTCTTCCCATTCGATGGGGTGTTCTTATGACGTGTAGGGGTGCTGCGTGTTCGTCCTTAATCAGAAACCCAAAACTTACTTTCTGCAAAACCCTAGATCCTGAAACCCTAGGATTTATTGTGCATATTTTGTTTATGAACCCAACTTAATTAAGAATTAAGTTTATGGAATATTAATTAGGTCTAAAATTGAGAATTTCAGATCTAAGACATATTCATAATACTGGGTTCGGGCTTGGGTAGCTCAATTAGGTCTAAGCGGTTGATCAAACCGAATCAAGAGTTGGTTAGATGGGATCAACAATGCTTAAATTGACCAGCCTAATAGGATTAAGTCTGGGTCAAGATCGAGTCACGATCAAGCAAGACCTAATTAGGCTCAGAGGTTAGAGTCTGGATTGTAGGCTAACCCAATTGGTTCTGACTCAACAATTTGGTGTCTAAGGTAAGTTTGGCACAGACGACCGACTGGTTTTTAATTGGAAGCTACTCGACCTGAATGCGTTCTTGTGCGAGTTAACGGCATATTCCTTCCACCGGTCTCACTTACCTGGCCATATCTGTTGACACAGTTCTGATCTGAGGTGGTCAATAATCCGAGCTGACCCATGCCACTAGGTTAGTCATAATTGTTATGACTAAGCCAAGTCTAGTTTAATGAGACCTGAATCAATTCTCCCTAAGAAAAGATTAAGTCCTGAGGTCTTCCACCATTGTAGACGTGCGGGCCCTTCCCGGGGTTGATTGTTCTCGGCTGGATACAGTGGCTCAGTTGCACCGGGAAGACGCAACCATGTCTATTAGGCATTGGATGCTATGGGCTGGAGGATGAGTTGGGCTCAATATTTCGGATACGGTGAGAGACCCAATTAGGAACCCAGTCTATGCAAATGGTGGGTCTGACTTAACTAAGGAGTGGATCAATATTCCGGATACGGTGAGATTCATGAATTAGAGACCAAGTTTGGGTGCACCATGATTAGAGAATCATTGAACAAGAGTTGTTCACTCATTGGCTAACCCATCACCAATAACTGTTAGGTGAGGTGATGAGTCAGTTGGTGAGACCGCACCACCCACTAGAAATCATCAATCGCGGAGATTTTCGCATCTCTACAGAGGGAGTGTAGGGATCCGAGAAAATAGTGGGAGCTAATTTGTTTAAAAATAAAATCCCTAAACAAATTGGTCAAGTCAAAATTACAGTATCTAACTAGAATCTTTGACTCTCTACAGGAAAATGTCTGCGTCCAACCCACTGGCACGTATCCTAGACACACATAGACTGACTGGACCCAATTATAAAGATTGGCTCAGGAACTACAAAATTGTTTTGGGTTCAGAGAAGTTAACACATGTTTTGGACCAGGACCCTCCCACCTTACCAGCTCGTCCATCCACTGAACAGAGAGCGTCTCTGGAAAAATGGATTGACGAAGACAATAAGGCCAGATACTACATGTTGGGCTCGATGTCTGATGAGCTCCAGCGCCAACATGAAGATATCGGGACTGCTCGCCAAATGTTGGCTCACCTGCAGGAGATGTTTGGTGAACAGAGTCGCGCAGCCAAATATCAAGTCACAAAATGACTTTTTAAGGCTAAGATGCGTGATGGGCAGTCAGTCCAAGATCACTGTCTGACAATGATCAAGGACATGGAAGAGCTTGAGAAGCTCGGTGTGAAGTTGGACTTGGATCTGCAGAACGATATTATTCTGCAATCCTTGACTGATGCATATGGGCAATTCATCATGAATTACCACATGCATAAACTTCAAAATTCCTTGGCCGAGTTGATGAATATGCTGGTTACCGCTGAGCTTTCTATGAAAGGTTCTAAAGGCTCAGTTCTTGCTATGGAACGGACTTCTTCCAAAAGAAAGTCTTATGGAAAGAAAAAGAAGTCTGTGAAAAAGCAAAAGGTGGAAGGATCAAAGAAGAAGAAGGCAGAACCGAAGAAGAAGGTCGATGGCAAAGGAAAGTGTTTCCATTGCAACAGCGACGGCCATTGGAAGCGGAACTGCCCTACTTACCTGGCCACCCTGAAGAACAAGAAGGAAGGTCCTTCTGGAGGTATGCTCGTTATTGAGTCTAACCTTACGGTTTCTTCTGCATCCAGTTGGGTGCTTGACTCTGGTTCTAGTGCTCATCTGTGCACTTCTATGCAGGGTCTTGAGGATAGCAGGAGGCTGAGGGATGGAGACATGATCCTACGCATCGGTAATGGAGCAAGAGTTGCTGCAGTAGCCGTGGGAACATACCCTCTGCGATTACCATCTGGTTTAGACTTAGTTTTAAAAGACTGTTATTATGTGCCTGCAGCTAGCAGGAATTTGATTTCTGTTTCATGCTTAGCACAAGAAGGTTATGTGATCACCTTCTTTAAGGACCATTGTAACATTCTTTATGAAAGAAATAAAATTGCAAATGGTTTCCTTGTTAATGGTCTTTATCAGTTGCATATTGATGTACCTGTTTTAACTATCGAGCAAAACGTGAATGCCAAACGACCTAGGGATAGTCCAAACGACAGATATCTATGGCACCTGAGATTAGGTCATATAGCAGAAGATAGGATTAACAAATTGGAGAAAAATGGGCTATTGAGTCCATTGACTTTTGAGTCATATCCAACTTGTGAATCTTGTCTTCAAGGCAAAATGACTAAACTCCCTTTTGTTGGACATGGGGAGAGGGCCACAGATCTCCTTGCCCTAGTACATACTGATGTGTGCGGCCCATTTCGATGTGCCGGCTAGAGGCAATTTTGTCTACTTCATTACCTTTACCGATGATCTGTCTAGGTATGGGTATGTGTATCTTATGAGACACAAGTCTGAAGCCTTTTGAAAAGTTCAAAGAATTCAGACATGAAGTAGAAAAACAAACTGGAAAACCCATTAAGGTTCTTCGATCAGATCGAGGAGGTGAATACCTTAGCCGGGAATTCCTAGACTATCTTAAGGAAAATGGCATAGTCTCTCAATGGACTCCACCAGGAACACCTCAACTCAACGGGGTTTCAGAACGGAGAAATCGGACTCTATTGGATATGGTTCGATCCATGATGAGCTTCACAGACCTCCCTGATTTTCTTTGGGGACATTCATTATTAACTTCAATCTATTTACTGAATAGGGTTCCCTCTAAAACCGTTCCTACCACACCGTATGAGATATGGCACGGTAAGAAACCAAGTCTGAGTCATCTCAGAATTTGGGGTTGTCCGGCTCATGTCAAAAGACAACAAGCGGACAAGTTAGAGTTTAGGTCCTTTAGAGCTCGATTCATAGGATATCCTAAAGAGTCATTAGGATACTATTTCTACATTCCAGAAGACCACAATGTGATTGTGAGTCGACATGCCATATCTTTCTTGAAAAATAGTTTATTCAAGATAGTGGCATTGGAAAGCAGATTAAGCTTGATGAGAAAGTCTCACAAGCAGAACGAGCTAAGGACCAAGTGGAACCAAATCAGGTTGAGCCAATAAGAACACTACCTCCTCCACCTCGTAGATCGGAAAGAGTTTCCCGTCCCCCTGAAAGATACTTAGGTATTATTTCAGAGGATGTAGAGGAAATGTTCCTCATAGGTAATGGTGCTCATGGTGATGATCCCAAAACCTACAACGAGGCGATATCAGATATCGACTCCGAGAAATGGCTTGAGGCAATGAAGTCAGAAATTGACTCGATGCACTCAAACCAAGTCTGGACCTTGGTAGATCCACCAGAAGGTATAGTACCTATTGGGTGTAAATGGATCTTCAAGAGAAAGATTGGTGCAGATGGGAATGTGGAGACATTCAAGGCTAGACTGGTGGCAAAAGGTTATAGTCAACGCGAAGGCATTGACTATCAGGATACCTTTTTCCCGGTAGCTATGCTAAAATCCATCCGCACATTGCTTGCCTGTTGCAGCCTATTTCGATTATGAAATATGGCAAATGGACGTGAAAACGGCATTCCTAAATGGATATCTTGAGGAAGATATCTATATGGAACAGCCGCTAGGTTTCACATCCAGTGATACTGATCACAAGGTTTGCAAGCTGCAAAGGTCCATATATGGACTTAAGCAAGCATCTCGGAGCTGGAACACTCGTTTCAATGATGTGATCAAAAAGTTTGGTTTCATCAAAAATGAAGAGGAACCATGTGTTTTCAAAAGGGTCAGTGGGAGCGCTGTTGTCTTCCTCGTATTGTACGTGGATGACATCCTCCTTATTGGGAATGATATTCCCATGTTGACATCAGTCAAGATGTGGTTGTCCAAGGAATTCTCCATGAAAGACCTAGGTGAAGCATCCTTTATTCTAGGAATTAAGGTCTATAGGGATAGACCGAATAGGATGCTAGGACTTTCACAGAAGATGTACATAGAGGAAGTACTAAAGAGGTTTAGTATGGAAAACTCTAAGAGGGGATTAATACCCTTCAGACATGGTATTCATCTTTCCAAGAAGATGTGCCCCAGCACACCTGAGGAAATAGAACGCATGAGCAAGATCCCTTATGCTTCTGCAATAGGGAGCCTCATGTATGCCATGCTATGTACACGACCTGATATAGCCCATGCTGTGAGTGTCACAAGCAGATATCAGTCAAATCCAGGTGAAGAACACTGGACTTCTGTGAAATGTATCCTTAAGTACTTGAGAAGAACTAAGGATATGATGTTGGTCTTTGGTAATGGAGAACTCCAAGTTCAAGGATACACAGACTCGGACTTCATGTCTGATATAGATGATCGAAAGTCGACATCTGGAAGTCTGTTTGTGTGCAATGGTGGAGCTGTCAGCTGGAAGAGTTCCAAGCAAACTGTGATAGCAGATTCCACCATGGAAGCAGAATATATAGCTGCATCAGAGGCTGCAAAGGAAGCATTCTGGTACAAGAAGTTTGCTGCAGAAATTGGAGTAATGCCATCAGATGCCATTCCTCTTTACTGCGACAACAATGGCGCCATAGCCCTTGCTAAGGAGCCGAGGTCTCACCAGAAGTCCAAGCACATTGAGCGGCGATATCATCTCATCCGCGATTACCTTGAGAAAGGTTACGTTGAGGTCAAGAGAGTCAACTCCGCAGATAATGTGGCAGACCCACTTACAAAGCCGTTGGGCCAGCAGAAGATCGAAGCCCACCTTGAGAAGATGGGACTTAGACTTGTAGCCAATTGGCTTTAGGACAAGTGGGAGATTGTTAGATATATGTGCCCTAGAAGCCAGAATTGGCTGACACTTGTAATACACTTCTAGGGGCAAAATTATAATTTTGACTATAATTAATAAAATGGGTTATTTTCTATCACATATGTGTATTTAGTGTCTGTGATACATCCTTTGAGTTAATGGTAATGATAATTCATATTTTCAAGAGTTGAAAATTTAAGACATGAATAATCATTATTAACTCATAAACAGCTCCCGACCATAGGATCATCACGAGGATGGTGATTGATCCGGAAGGTTGGTGTACGATCGCTTCTCTTTAGTAGATGAGTCTTGAGTCTACGGTGTGGAGACACCGGAGCGAGAGTACAGGTACTCGTTAGAGAACGAGGGCACTGAGCGTGACCACCTCGAGTAGTCATTAGGAAGTCTACCTTCTCGTCAATGACTGACTCGATGCTGCAGTAGTGTGTCTGGTTCTTTGACCTGAGATGCATCGGCAGTTCACCTTGAGGGTGTTATAGTTTGACTACACCATTACTCGGTCTCCTAGCCATATGGAACCCTGAGGTGTATGTTGGCTATAGCATGTTCATTGTAGGAACTGGATTGCATCAAGATGGAATCTATCTACCTCGGTGGTAGAGGAGTAGCCCTATGATGATCATGAGAATCAAGTCCAGAAATCCATGGCCATGGTAGAGTGAAATAATAGAAAGAGTTTCTATTTAGATTTTCACATTGGACTCGAATCGAATGATTACATCATATGACAGAGACTAGGGTTTGACGAGTTCACCTTAACCCTAATCTGATCGGGGCTCAAGATAGAAGAACTTAATCACACAGGTAGCTGCACCAAGAGGTTCGCATTCAGCTCTGATGGGTTGCCACCATATACTGCTAGGTGTCACTGGTGGATTTTGGGAGCAATTAGAATGATTTAGATGATCGATCATTCTAGCTGTTCGAATCAGAAGAGTTCTGATCCATCGAAAGGAGTTTCGATGATGTCTATGATAGAGATCATGACATATCCCATTACCATACAGAACTGAACCTAACTGGGTCACACAAACAAGGGTTTGAATCTGGTGATCATCAATTGAACTGATCTAGTTCAATTGATCTGAATGAGATTCAATTAGGTTCAAGGAAATCGTGCTAGCACTCGATTGAACCTAACGTTCTTCTTTTACTATCATAAATAAGTTGTCCTGACTGAGCCAAAGGAGTTTGTGCTCAATCAGAGGCCTTCATATGGTCTGACTGGAGGTTGTCCAAGTCAGAATAGGTTGTCTTATTTGTAAGACATTACCTGCCATTTTTGGTCACCTGCCATTTCTTGTTCTTTGACTTTGGTCAAAAGTCTACCTTTGACTGGTCAAACGTTGACCATTGACCCTTTGACTTTTGACCACATGTCATGCACCTATTGGAGAGCTGGTGGGGGCCTGTCCCCCTGCCAGAACCTGGCAAGGAGAAGGGCGCACGCCAAGGGTGGCGTGAGCCCAAGTAGGAGGCGCCTAGGAGTCCTTGTTGGACAAGGACTCCACCTCCCTTTTGGATTCCAATCAGAGTTCTACTAAGAATCCAGTTTGACTGGTCTTAGGCGCCCTCTAAGGAGGAATCCAGGGGTCTCTATTCCAACCAATCAGATTTAGATCTGATTTCACAAAGGGTTGTGATTGGTTGAGAGGAAGAGGAGTTGGATCACAAGAGGTCTATAAATAAGACCCTGCGCCCAACCCTAATTCTAAGTGAATGCAATTAGACACGCCCCAAGGCTGCCTCTCCCCTCCTTCTCCATGCCATAGTCTCTTCTCCCCTTGCTCTCCACGTCCAAAAGTGTTTTGGATTTAGGTTGGTGCGATTCAGATCAAGGAAAGGCGATCAAAAGCAAGAAGGCTGCGCTGCTGCAAAAGGACGACTGCAGATCTTCAAAAGAGTTTTGAAGATCCTCCAGATCAGATCCAGATCTGATTTTTGGAGGTGTGATAGAGAAGAAGAGGATCTCCAGATCCAACCCGAGTGGATACCGGTAGAGGCCAGGCGCTTGCGTGGCTAAGATCCAGAACCTTCCGCTGCAATCAGGATCATCTACAGGGTAATAGGATTACCCAAATCAGGTAAATTAAATTTGATTTAATTTATCTTATTTTATTTTATTTATTAAAATAATAAGAATCAGATCTGAAACATATCAAGATCTGATTGAGATCAAGAGAGAAAATTTTTGAAATATATCTGATCTGATCAGATCTGAACGAACCTGGAGGGGAGGTGTATCGCTAAATGTTCGTTGGACATGTCAAGTGAGGAAGTTGAATGCCAATAGATATATAGCTTAATGAGACAAGTTGCATATACATATGAGATAGCAAATAAGAGCCATTACCAGATGTTACAACCATAGTTGTGTCACCTGTAGCTCCCATATACTGTAATATACTATACTCAAGTTCCATAAATCCCAACAACAACTAAATCCTAATAAGGGATGAATGTTATTATAAATAATTTTTTCATAACTAAACTTACCACTATTACCTGAGATAAACAAATATGATTCTATTTTCATATATGAGACATACAAGAAAGAGAATTATTAGTATAGAAAATGATGCTGATGCTGGAGTTCGCTAGAGCTAGAGAAGATGAGGCCATCGATGAGACCTACAAGATGAAGTCCAAACTAAAGGTGGGTGACTCCAATAGGATCTTCCGATGGTCAAGTTAGTTTTTTGGCCAACAAAAATGAAGTACTTAAAAGAATGTAAGACTAGAGAGAGCTTAGAAAGAAAAATATATATGAAGGATCTCTTATATAGGCGGAGCCTATAAGAGAATGAAAGTGACAGCCATAATAGAATGTCAGTAGACCGTTCTGGCCATGTAGAGTTTGTTAGAAAGAGTAGACTGTCATTTGTCATGACTTATAAGCAGTTGAGTTTCATTTGATGGAGTTTAAATGAGAGGCTGGAACCGTCCGTGCTGGGTAGTAGGTTGTTCATATTGGAATGATGAATTCGAGGTCGAACTGGCTGAACTCGAAGGTCGACTTTCAAGTGGCGAATAATAGACTTATGATTAGATTTTGCTGTGACTGCTCTTGACATCTTTGAAAAGTTTGGCCACCTTTAAGGTCAGTCGAGAGTGGATATGAACATTCAGGCTGGAGATTTGAGAGAGAGGATAGTGGGTTCATCACTAAGGACTGCGATCAGGATTTTTTGGAGTTTGGCTAGAAGTTGAGACATGTGACTATCAAGATTTGTGGCTACTTACTGGCGCTATTTTAGCTGCTCCTGAAAGTTTCATTGCTTTCAAGGTCGGCTACCATTCATAAGATGGAGTAGAGAAATTTGGCTGAAGAAGAATTCGACTAAATAGAGTTTGACCTAAAAAAAAATTGGCTAGCTAGAATCCTTAATATGAAATTGATGAGATATACTATCATCCGCAGTGAGAAAATTCGGTTGCCTTCGAGGTTGGCTAGTAAACAAAATCAAGTTATGTTGAGATTTGATACTCGTGCCAATACCAGGACCAAAGTTGGTTAATAATTTTTTTCACTGAGGAGTTTGGACTCCTAAAGAGAATATGACTAGAGGGGATCATTTGAAAGGAATACTATTTAAAATCTGGAAGTAATCTACTGAAAGAATCCAGATGGAGTTCGACTGATGGAGAAGTTCAAAAGGAGTCCGACTGATGGAGAAGTTTGACTAATGGAGAAGTCCAGAAGGAGTCCGACTGGTGAAAAAGTCCAGAAGGAGTCCGACTGATGGAGAAGTTTGATTGAAGGAGAAGTCCTGAAGAAGTCCAACTAATGGAAAAGTTCGAAAGAAGTCTGACTGGTGGAGAAGTTTGGCTGAAGGAGGAGTTCGGGAGGGGTTCGACCGCTGGAGGAGTTCGAAAGGGGTTCAATCGCTAGAGCAGTTCGACCGTTGGAGGAGTCTGGGAGGAGTTCGACTGCTGGAGGAGTCTGAGAGGAGTTCGATCGCTGGAGGAGTTTGGCCACTGGAGGAAGAATTCTCGATTGAAACTCTTCCATGATTACCAGTTACATTAGGCTAAGCATCAGACTGGACTTCGGTGGAAGCGGGGTTTACCTCCAACAATAGTCCCCCCACTTTCAAGTTCGAAATTTAAAGGAAGAAAGTATAAAAAAGATGACTACCAAAGTTATTTTCTGAGCTCTGCACCCATTGAGGTTGAAACTCAGAGGAGATCTTGTCTCCCATGAAGGTTGAGAGAGATTTTATCTTCTTTTGAAGTTGAAGCTCAGAGGAGATCTTATGTCCGGCCGAGATTAAAGCTCGGAGAAGATCTTATCTCCAGCCAAGGATGTAGGAGATTTTATCTCCTGTTGAAGTTGAAGCTCGGAGGAGATCTTATCTCCAACCGAGATTGTAGGAGATCTTATCTTCTGTTGAAGTTGAAGCTTGGAGGAAATCTTATCTCCAGTCGAGGTTGTAGGAGATCTTATCTTCTATTGAAGTTGAAGCTTCAGAGAGATCTTATCTCCAGCCAAGATTGTAGAAGATCTTATCTCCTGTTGAAGTTGAAGCTTGAGGAAGATCTTATCTCTTGTCGAGGTTATAGGAGATCTTATCTCCTGTTGAGGTTGAAGAAGATTATATCTTCTATTGAAGCTCGGAGGAGATCTTATCTCCAGTTGAGGTTGTAGGAGATCTTATCTCCTATTGAAGTTGAAGCTCAGGAGAGATCTTATCTCCAATCGAGGTTATACGAGATCTTATCTCCTATTGAGGCTGAAGGAGATTCTATCTTCTATTGAAGCTCAGAGGAGATCTTATCTCCAACCGAGGTTGTAGGAGATCTTATCTCCTATTGAAGTTGAAGTTTGGAGGCGATCTTATCTCCAGCCTTGGTTGTAGGAGATCTTATCTCCTGTTGAAGTTGAAGCTCGGAGAAGATCTTATCTCCAATCGAGGTTGTAGGAGATCTTATCTTCTGTAGAGGTTGAAGCTCGGAGGAGATCTTATCTCTAGTCAAGGTTGTAGGATATCTTATCTCTTGTTGAAGCTGAAGCTCAGGAGAGATCTTATCTCCAATTGAGGTTGTAGGAGATCTTATCTCCTATTGAAGTTAAAGCTCGGGAGAGATCTTATCTCCAGTCGAGATTGTAGGAGATCTTATCTCCTATTGAAGTTAAAGCTCGGAGGAGATCTTATCTCCAGCCGAGGTTGTAGGAGATCTTATCTTTTGTTGAAGTTGAATCTCGGAGGTGATCTTATTTTTGATTGAGGTTGAAGCTCGGAAGAGATCTTATCTCCAATTGAGATTGTAGGAGACCTTATCTCCCATTAAAGTTGAAGCTCAGGGGAGATCTTATCTCCAATCGAAGTTGTAGGAGATCTTATTGATAACTGATAAAAATATACTAATAAAAATATTAAATTATAAAATAAATTATTCTATTTTTTAAAAAATTGGTACTTTTATTAATTTTATGTAGGAAAGAAGGCCACCAATATGAAGATCTTATTTTTTTGATTCAGATGAAATAAATTTAAGGCAAAACGGACCTCAAATGAGCCCGAAATTGAATTTCAGAAAAAAAAAATAAAAGAGCCGATCCGGTTCAAATCAGTTTAGAAAAATCAGCTTAGCAGACCGTCCAATTCGACTGCACCCAACAGACCGACCTGTTGATGCAACACTAACGCCAAACTGACGTCAGCATTTTTCGTGGCGTATAGTGGACCATTTGGAGGGGCATTTCGGGGATTTCACATAAAGAAGCGTGCTTCGATTGGCTGAAGAATGCGGCAGTCCATGCAACATCGGGCTCACGCATGGTCTACAGAGGGCAAATTCAAAATTCTATCTAATCCGACGAGCACCTTTCACTGGGATTTGATCGGACGGCTGAAATGCATGCGCTGACGAACGGCATCTATAGCTCCCGGTCGAGATCCAATGGTTGAGATTCATCCCAACTTCAAACTAAAGATCAAAAGCTTTCCTGTGCATCATCTGATGGCCCAAATTTGATCTTCAAGGCTGATCCGATGGTCCAAATGAAATCCAACTTGATTTGGGATTTTAAGATGATTTTTGAGTGATTTTTGGACCATTTGATCAACATCCAACGGTTAGAATTGATCCAGGATTCTTTTTAAGTTATTTTGAGAGTTTTAAACCTAATTTTCAATAGGATTTTGGTGGAAAATCCACCTCTCAGCCTATAAAAAGGTCGGTTGCCGAAGAAAAGAAAGAGAGGAGGGGAGACAGTGAAAAAAAAGAGAAAGAAGAGAAAGAGAGGAGAGAGGTACAAAGAGAAGAGAGATTTTTGAGAGAAAAGGAAGGATTTTTATTTTTTTTTTCTTTTCTTCTTCTGACAATCAGAACATTGATCGAGGAACTTCTTCTTCTTCACCAATTTTTTCGTACCAAGAGCGACGGACAATCAATTTCAGCAATCAAACAGTCTAATTTTTTTATGTTTTTTATTTTATTTGCTGTTTTTGAACTTGTTATCATGAACTAAATTTTTTTTACTAAGGCTAAGGTGTAGCCACTCTTTTGATGTAATATTCAGTATGATTTATTTTTAATTTTAAATTTTATTCATGAGGAGTATATAAATCTGATCTTAATGCATTTAGATTATTGGCCATCTTCTAATTGATCTGATGAACAAAGATATTACGGACCAAGTACATCTATGTTATTGCTTCTTGATTATATACCTTGTATTATGAATCAAATTAGAATTCATATGCATGCAGGAAATTTTAGTGCGCTTTGGATGCAGCGTATTTTAATTAGAGGATTTCACAAAACTTAATGCATTAATATTTATTTAAATTACACCTGGACCAAAGGATAATTAATAAATATTGATAGTTTTGCTATGCCTGGACCAAAGGATAGTGAATAAACTAGGAAACTCCACCATCACATGAAATAAAATTAATCTAGTAATCTGAATATTGTATTGACTGAGTTGGTGAACCGATTGCCTTAGTAATACATTGCTCTTAAGTTTAAAATCCTAATAATTACACTCTCTCTATTTTCTTAAAATTTTTAATTATTTCTTTATTTTATTCTTTAATTTCTTATTCTCATAAATCGGTCTTCTAAATAAAGCATAGGAAAGAGCTTTTCAGTACTTATTTTTCAATCCTCTAGGGACGATACTCTACTCATTTACTTTATTACTTGATCGACTGGTGCACTTGCCATAGCTATAGATTAGCATGCATCAAGTTTTTGATGCCGTTGTCGGAGATTGTGTCTAAAATAATATTAAAATTTTGATCCTAGCTTTACTTTAGAATTTTATTTTTAATTTTTATTATTTTAAAAAAAAAATTATTCAGTGCATGACACGTACTGGACATAGTAACTTACTATCTTTAGATCCAAAAATTAAAAGAACCATTAGAAGACTACAACAAGAAAGAAATATGGCAGTTGAAGATCCTAACGACATCAATCTAGGATTGGATATGACGATCGAAGGACAGCATGAAGCTATTCGATCAGTACATCATCCATTAAATGATTACATCACACCATCTATAGTCGATGCAGCTTCGAGCATCAGGAGACCATCTGTGCGAGCAAACAACTTTGAAATAAAACCGACGATGATCCAGATGATTCAATCAACTATCCAATTCAGTGGACACGTGCATGATGATCCGAATGCCCATATTTCTAACTTTCTTGAACTTTGTGATACTTTTAAAATTAATGGAGTGTCGGATGATGCTATTAGATTAAGGTTATTTCCTTTCTCTTTATGGGACAAAGCTAAGAGTTGGCTTCATTCTCTTCCTGCTAGTTCTATCACAACTTGGGATGTCCTAGCCCAAAAATTCTTAGCCAAGTACTTTCCACCTTCCAAGACTATCAAGATGCACAACGATATCACTTCTTTCATGCAGATGGACATGGAGACACTATATGAGGCTTGGGAGCATTTCAAGGAATTACTAAGGAGATGTCCACATCATCAACTACCCGTATGGCTTCAGGTACAAACTTTCTATAATGGTTTATCTCCTACTAATCATTCTATGATTGATGCAATAGCAGGAGGAACAATTAATCAAAAAATGGAGGAAGAAGCCTTCGATCTGATCAATGAGATGGCATCAAATAGCTATCAGTGGCAGATAGAATGTATGATGCCAAAAAGACTAGCAGCTGTGCAGGGAGTAGATTGCGTGCCAACCTTACTAGCTGAAATTACAGCCCTTAGAGCCGAAGTCAACAACTTGAAGAGAACAGCTATGCATATTCAGAGCATCACTTGTGACCTGTGTGGAGGAGGACACGATACGAGCAATTGCTAGACAGGTAATCCTTTTGCTAAAGCAACTGATACAGCTAATTATGTTGGATAATTTTTTTAGGCCGCAACAAAACAATCCCTACTCCAACACATACAATCAAGGGTGGAGGCAGCACCCAAATTTCTCATGGAGCAATCAAAATGCAGCACAACAGCCACCCCTGGGATTCCAAGTACCTGAAAAGAAGTCCAACATGGAAGAGCTGATGGTCAAATTTATGCAAAACCAAGAAGCAACTATAAAAAATTTAGAAGCCAAACTTAGACAGGACCAAGCAGCAGCAATTCGAAACTTGGAGATGCAAATAGGTCAAATGGCTAAGATAATCTTCGAGAGACCTCAAGGATCCTTGCCCAGCAACACAGAGACCAATCCAAGGGAGCAAGTCAATGCTATCACCCTAAGAAGTGGTACAAAGCTGGAGGAGCCACATCAGAAGAAAGAGACTGAAGAGCCAACTACAAATAAGGAACCATCAACTAAAATTCATCAGTCACCAAAACAACCAGCAGATGGATGGTCTCTAGGATATACGGTTTGTCGATCCAAATGTAAAGCCCTACGTACCGCCACTATCATTTCCAGAGAGACAAACACAGCATCCAGATAAGGAATTTTCTAACTTTTTCAAAATATTAAAGAATTTACATATTAATATTCCTATTGTAGATGCTATCACTCAAATGCCCAGGTATGCCAAGTTTTTCAAAGAAATCCTAACAAATAAAAAAAAGTTGAAGGAGCATGAGAGAATAAATTTGAATGAAGAATGCTCAGCAATACTTCAAAATAAATTACCACAGAAGCTAAAAGATCTAGGGAGTTTTACTATCCCCTTGCATTATTGGTGATTGTAGTTTTGATAAAGTTTTATATGATTTAGGAGCAAGTATTAATCTCATGCCTTTTTCTATTTTTAGGAAGCTGGGTCTAGGAGAATCGAAGCCTACCACTATTACTCTTCAATTAGCCGACAGATCCATCAAATATCCAAGAGGTACAGTGGAGGATGTCTTGGTAAAGGTAAACAAGTTTATTTTCCCTATTGATTTTATTATTCTTGATATGGAAAAAGATTATGATGTACCCCTTACTTAGGAAGATCCTTTTTGGCTACTGGAGGAGTTTTAATAGATGTTCAATAAGAAAAATTAATTCTTAGAATCCAAGATGAACAAGTTACTTTTAAAGTTTTCAAAGATACTAAACATAGTGATGATAATCAAACTTATTTTCTAATTGATATTATTGACAATTCATTATTTGAGAATTCTATAGAAAATAGGTTTGAAAGTATGAAAGCTAGCAATGTCCAATTGAAAAAGAACTCGACCAAATATGAAAGTATTCCAATTGAAGTGGCACCAGATTGATTCAACTCAGAATTTAAAGAAAGTCAAGCTGAAGACTATAAATTAGAACTACTAGATAGGTTGTTTCTTTTCTTTTTAGTTTTGATCATTTTTCTTTTCTTTTATTTTTTAGTAATTTAATGTTGCCCTTTTACTGCTTTGGTGTGTATTTTCAATTTTGCAGAAAAAATCAATAAGAGCTCCAGCAAAATTTCAAAGCTTTAAAGAACTAGACTAAACCAAATCAGGTGTATTCCTTCCTGTCCTTTATTGCACCCTTTATTTTTCTTTCTCCTTTAAGACAATGTAGAATAAGTTAGGGGATAAAAAAAAATTTAACCATGTGTCAAGAAGAAAATCTTGAGCAAGATAGACTGGACAAGTGATAAAAGATAGAATTATTTGCTAATGAATGTAACGAGTTAAAGAAGTAGATTAGTTGGTCGATTTTTAGCAGCCTACTTAGGTCATTAAAAGACTATTAGCACTTCTAATTGCACATGCACATTAACAAGGCAAAGTATGTATTGATTATAAGGCCAACTAAGGATTCAATTATCATTAAAAATTGATAATTAATATACATTCTAATCAAAGAAACTTGAATTTAAGGAAAGAGCTACCTACCTAAAAGTAAAGTACAAAAGATAGAGTATATGTAGATTGCCCAAAGCCTAGTAACTGGGTCTCCGCACCTAGGTCAAGTGTGAAAATTCACGTAAAATGATAGAGGGAAGGCCAGGATGCTCAGTACAATAAAAAAAAAAGAAGAAGAAGACAGTGTGAAAGCTATCTTAATTCATGAGTATAAAATTAAGAATGTATAGAAAATTGATCAAAATAGGTGATAAGAGAAGATACTTTTATTCTTTTAATTTAACACTGAAATGCTAAAGTTAGTCATCACGAACATAAGTGTAGATCTTTGATGTACTCTAAGAAAGTTTTTAATTGTATTGACTGAAAAATTTACTTCTGAAACTCAATGCTTAGTTAGCAGTATTTTCTAAACTTTTTAACCTTTAGTCCTAGATTTTATCTTTTTGATGGATAATCTTATTGAAATATGATATTAAATAAAATATTACTAAGAGACTAGCAATGACTAAGTTGGAGGATGTGATAAGTGGTAAAAATATACTAATAAGAAGTATTAAATTATAAAATAAATTAATTTATATTTTTAAAAATTGATAATTTTATTAATCTTATATATAGGAAAAGAAGGCCATCAATATGAAGATCTTATTTTTTTGGTTCAGATAAAATAAATTTTAGGCAAAACGGACTTCAAACGAGCCCGAAATTGAATTTCAAAAAAAAAAGAGTCAGTCCGATTCAAAACAGTTCAGAAAAATCGACTCAGCAGACCGCCCAGTCCGACCACACCCAGCAGACCAACCCACTGATGCAACGCTGACATCAGCATTTTTCACGACACATGGTGGACCATTTGGAGGGGCATTTTGAAGATTTCACATAAAGAAGCATGCTCCGATTGGCTGAAGAATGCGGCGGTCCACGCAACTCTAGGCTCATGCATGGTCTATAGAGGACAAATTGAGAATTCTGTCTAATCCGACGGACACCTTTCACTGGGATTTGATCGGACAGCCAAAATGTAGGCACTAACAAATGGCATCCACAGCTCTCGATCGAGATCCAACGGTTGAGATTCATCCCAACTTTAAACTAAAGATCAGAAGCTTTCCTATGCATGATCTGATGGCTCAGATTTGATCTTTAAGGCTGATCCGATGGTCCAAATAAAATTTGACTTAATTTGAGATTTTAAGATGATTTTTGAGTGATTTTTGGACCGTTTGATCAACATCCAACGATTAGAATTGATCCAGGATTCTTTTTGAGTTGTTTTGAGAGTTTTAAACCTAATTTTCAATAGGATTTTAGTGGAAAATCCACCTCTCTGCCTATAAAAAGGTCTATTATCGAAGAAAAGAAAGAGAGGAGGGGAGATAGTGAAAAAAAAAAGAAAAAGAAGAGAAAGAGAGGAGAGAGGTAGAAAGAAAAGAGAGATTTTTGAGAGAAAAAGAAGGACTATTAATTTTTTTCTTTTCTTTTCTTCTTCTGACAATTAGAATATTGATCAAGGAGCTTCTTCTTTTTCACCAATTTTTCCACACCAAGAGCGACGGACAATCAATTTTAGCAATTAAACAGTCTAATTTCTTTATACTTTTTATTTTATTTGCTATTTTTGAACTTATTATCATGAACTAAATTTTTTTTTACTAAGGCTACGATGTAGCCACTCTTTTGATGTAATATTCAGTATGATTTATTTTAAATTTTAAATTTTATTCATGAGGAGTATATAAATCTGATCTTAATGCTTTTAGATTACTGGCCATCTTCTAATTGATCTGATGAACATAGATGTTACGGACCAAGTACATCTATGTTATTGCTTCTTGATTATATATCTTGTATTATAAATTAAATTAGAATTTATATGCATGCAGAAATTTTAGTGCGCTTTGGACGCAGCATATTTTAATTAGAGAGTTTCATAAAATTTAATGCATTAATATTTATTTAAATTACACCTGGATCAAAGGATAATTAATAAATATTGATAGTTTTGCTACGCTTGGACCAAAGGGTAGTGAATAAACTAGAAAACTCTATCGTCACATGAAATAAAATTAATCTAGTAATCTGAATATTGTATTGACTGAGTTGGTGAATTGATTGCCTTAGTAATACATTGCTCTTAAGTTTAAAACCCTAATAATTATACTCTCTCTATTTCATTAAAATTTTTAATTATTTCTTTATTTTGTTCTTTAATTTTTTATTCTCATAAATCGATCTTCTAAATAAAGCATAGGAAAGAGCTTTTCAGTACTTATTTTTCAATCCTCTAGGGATAATATTCTACTTATTTACTTTATTACTTGATCGACTGGTACACTTGCCATAGCTATAGATTAGCACGCATCACTTATCTCGTATTGAGGTTGAAGCTCGAGGGAGATCTTATCTCCAGTCCAGATTATAGGAGATCTTATCTCCTATTGAAGTTGAAATTTGGGAGAAATCTTATCTCCGGTCGAGGTTATAGGAGATCTTATCTCTTATTGAATGGGTTGTAGGGGCACATTAGGACCGTTGTTAGGACCTCTCTCCTCACCTCATCTAAAATGAACGAGGCCTTCGAGTTTGCTCACGTTAGGATGAGGTTCTCCTCCTATCTTAAATAACCTAAGGTCTTTGACTTGCTCATGTTAGGATGAGGTTCTTCTCCTGTTCCTAACATGGCCATTTTTGATTGCTTCTTTCCTGTCATCACATAGTTTTTGCACCAAGAAACAATAATGTTGAGATGGAGAAGTTTTATTGAAGAAAAATTACTGGCAGTACATTCTCAGATTTTTTGAATTTTAAGATCGCGGGAGCGTTGTTTCTCCGAGCTCTTTTAGGCGATAAATTTCAGATCGGACGACTTCCTCTATATCATACGGGCCTTTCCAATTTGGGGTAAGCTTCTTCTGGCTTCGAGACTGAGAGATGGCAGCTCATCAAAGTACTAAGTTTTCTAGAGATAGTATTGATGATGCCGAGAGGCAGCCAATCTTCTCATTGTTCCTTCCTCATTGATGGTTCTGGCTGCGGCAGCGCCCTTGGCTGATCTTCTCTTACTTTAGGCTGGCATCTGAGAAATCGATCCAACTAGCCTCTCCTAATGAGCTCCTCAATTTCATCTTGGAGCTGAATGCATTCTTCAGTATCATGGTCGTGATCATGATGATACAAACAGTACTTGCTTCGATTGTGCTTGTTTGGACGAGATCATAATTCTTCTAGCCTTGGTAGCTGATTCTTAATTTCCATCAGAACTTGAGTTTTAGGAGCATTAAGGAGGGCATAGTTGTGAAACCTTCTTGGGGGAGAACTTCTTAGCACCCTTCTATCAGGGCTTCTTTAACGATGTGCTCGAGGAGTTCGGGCTTGCTTGTACTCGGAGGGAGTTCGTGAGCGTGGTCGAACTTCATTCGACCCTCCATCAGCTGTGCATTTATTAGACTCGCCCGTCTGTCACTCTCCTACGGCTTCCTTATCCTTCAATTTGAAGGTTTCTTTTACTCGAGCATATCCTTCAGTCCGAGCCAGTAGATCGACAAAGTAAGTCCATGAAGTACTTCTTCAGGAAGAACAGCAAATCATTCTTTTGAAGGTCGTCCTTGAGTGTGGCCATTGCAATAGACTGGCAGATTTTGGACCTTCAATGCAATAGCATTAAACCGATGACATAAGCCTAGATAGATTTCTCCTTCTTCTGCTTGATATTTATCAAGAAATTTGAATCTCGGCATGGACGTCAGCTGTTGACAAAGTGAGCCACAAACTGATGGCTCATCTGGTCAAAGAAGAAGATCGTACCTGGCTTCAATGTCGAGTACCAGTTTCTTGCTGCTCTCTTTAAGGTAGATGAGAAAGCTTGGCATAAGATGGCGTCTGGTACTCCATGGAGTTGCATCATGGTCTGAAAGGCCTTCAGATGATCGATCGGATCAGAGGTTCCATCGTAGCTTTCAAATTGGAGAAGCTTGAAGTTTGGCGGAACAAACTCTTGCATAATCTTCTAAGAAAAAAGAGGGTCAGTGCAAATATTATTACCATGTGAGGAGGGAGTATGACGGAGCTCTTCGATTCGTTGGCTCATTCTTGAAGCCTTTGATTTAGAAGATCTTCACGATCGTTGATCTCCATGGTTTTTTGGTGGGATGAAGGTAAAGCTCCCCCTCAGGTCAAGTCATGATCCGAGCAAGGGCTCTCCACCCTCTGCTTTTTCTTTTTGGAGGTCACTAACCAGCTAGCCCAAGTTGGTCATCCTCCGATCGGATCATGAAGCTCTGGAGAAGTCTGCTCCAGCTGAATTAGCATCGGAGCCTGACGATGTATGGCCTGCACCACCTCTATGAGATTGTGAACCTACTGGATCAGTAGGTTGAATTGCCGTGCATCCACCATGGCTGCAAGTGGCACTTGAGTTATTGGAGCTGAAGTGGGAGCGGATAAATCTGGATGAGATTTGGCTGCAGAGGCTATTGATCGTCGGGTCGAAGCTTTTCTGGGAGGCATTTTTTTTGGAAAAAACTCTAGAGAGGAAGAAGAGAGATCACTGCTGAGCACTCCTTTAAGAATAAGAAAACTTCAAAAATAGAGGGGTCCTTCCTCTAGCGCCAATCCTATTGGTGTAGAATCTGATTGATGCTGGATCGAGCTGGAGTTGAGGAAGAAGAGGTCACCATCGGTGACCTACAAAATAAAGTTTCGTCCAGAGTTTATGGTGGTGGCTCTGGCAGGACCCTCCAATGATCAAGTCATCTCTTCTGACCAACAGAAATGGAGTGCTCAGAAAAGAATTCAATAGAGTTTTGAGAAGAAAAAGAGAGCTTAATATATCTGGAGGTTCCCTTTTTATAGATGAAGCCGGGAGCAAACTGATAAATGACAGTCATAACCATCCGATCGTGGGCCACTTGGAGCCACATGAAATTTATTATGGAGAAAGGTGTTGCCCATAGCAAACTGATAATGACAGTCATAATCGTCCGATAGTGGGGTCACCTATAGCAGACTGATAAATGACAGTCGTAATCATTCGATAATGGACCACTCGGGGTCACGTGGAGTTTGTTATGGAGAAAGGTGTTTGTTGTCATGATGTGCCCGTTCATTGAGATTTAATAGTCAAAATCTGGAGGAAGGAGGCATTGGTTGGTGAAGAGCTTTGACATTTATCAATGTTAGAGGAATTTGGACTCCTAAAGAAAATACGAATAGAGAAGATCATCCAGAAGGAATACTATTTGAAATCTGAAAGTAATCTACTGGAGGAATCTAGATAGAGTTTGACTAATGGAGAAGTCCAGAAAGAGTCCAACTGGTAGAGAAGTTCGACTGATGGAGAAGTTCAGAAGTAGTCTAACTAGTGGAGAAGTTCGACTGATGGAGAAATCCAGAAGGAGTCCAATTGGTAGGAAAGTTTGGCTGAAGGAGAAGTCTAGAAGAAGTCCAACTGGTGGAGAAGTTCGATTGAAGGAGAAATCCTAAAGAAGTCCAATTGATGGAGAAGTTTGGAAGGAGTCCAACTAATTGAGAAGTTTGGCTGAAGGAGAAGTCTGGAAGGAGTTTGGCCACTAAAGGAGACCGAGAGGGGTTTGACTGCTGGAGAAGTTTGGAAGAAGTTTGATCGTTGGAGAAGTATGAAAGGGGTTTGGCCGCTAGAGGAGTTCGACCGCTGGAGGAAGAATCCTCGATCGAAGCTCTTTCATGATTACCAGTTACATTAGGCTAAGCATCAGACTGGACTTCGGTGAAAGTGGGATTTATTCCCAATAAAATTAATTTATAACATTCTCATAATACATGTAATTAGTAAAATATTTCAAAATTTGTATGATTTAAGAATTTCAAGATAAGTCATCTATTCATAAAAGATTATGTAATTGTGTGTTAATTTGCATTGCATCTTAAGTTAATCCCTAAGGATTTGAAAAAAATCCCCTAGTTGAAACAAACTTCTAAAGCCATTTTTAGATTCCCCTTGATTTGATCTCATTTGATTTGATTGATTATCATACCCTCAATTAATTAATTCTTAATCCTTCAAATTAATTTGAACATCTTTCTTGATCTTAGGATGCTAGGTTTCATCTTTTAGAGCTATTTTATCCCTAACAATCCTCTTTTTGATATAGATTGCGTATATTTTGGATGTTTTGATACTTACTATCTTTGTGATCACCTTCCGTAATCTCATTTTGACAATCAATAAAAAGTTGATCTTTCATGAAAGTTTAGCGCGTTTGACGTGATTATATGTTTACACTTATTTGCTTTATATGCATTGACTATAAAACTAATGGAGAGAAAAGTTGTACAGTAGAATTATCCAAAATTAATTATAAAAAATAAGGAAAGATAGTATTATTCAAAAATTAAAAAAAAATAAATTTTCTAGTATTTACTCTTAAAAATAGTAGGAGAGATGTTTGTTAAATATTATCAATTTGATTTGATTAAAAATTCTGGTTAATTTATGTTGAAGAAAATGAACATTGATCTTAAATCCTTAATCGATTGCTTTATGATTTTCTTAATTTGAGCTTTCATATACTTTTAATCATTTAATTTGATTTATATGATTAGATTGCCTAATAATTTTTGATAATTGATTAGAGTAAAACTAAATTTGAAATATGTTTCATATTTTGCTCCAAAAAATAATTTTGACATATACTTCTATATCTGATTTTGAAATATATTTATAAATTTGAATATGATATATATATATATATATATATTTTATGTGTCTTGAGAAATCATTATAAAATTTTTTGTATCAAGGTGATCTTTGAAAAATACTTTGCAACAAGTATTTGTTATTCAAGAAATGTATTTGAAAAAGTAATTCTCATTTTCTCTTATACTATATAATAAAACCATTGATTTGCTCGATATATTCTTGATATATGCCTTTTTCAAATTTAAATGATTGATTTTTATTAAGAAAAGAAAGAATAAATATTGAAGTAAATATTATGCTTGATTTAACTGCTAAAATCTTTTGAAAAATTCTAATCCTTTTAGAATCTCAAAGCAATTGCATGCTTATTTAAAAATCTAATTAAAAGAGAGAGAGCTATTAGTATCTAAATTTAAATTAATTTTTAAAAAAGGAGATATGTTTTGAGTATATTCTATTTGTTGGGGATAAACCCCGCTCCCGCCAAAGTTTAGATCGATGCTCGGCCTAATGCGACCAGTAGCCACAGAAGAGCTTCAGCAGATGGACCTTAGCCGAACCCATACAGTCGGCCGAACTGCTCCCGAGCTCCTTCGGACTTCTTAGCAGTCGAACTCCTCAGCGGTCGTCCCTCGGTCGAACTTCTAGCGATCGAGCTCCTTCCGAACTCCCAGCGATCGAACCTTAGCCACACTCCTCCAGCCAGATGCTTATGAAAGCCGAACACCCCTCCAAGCTTCCTCTTCGATCGGACTTCTTCGGGAGCTGGACTCACCCCAGATACCCTTCGGACGGACTTCTTCAGGAGCCGGACTCCTCTCTGACACCCCCTTCAGCCGACCGAACTCCCCAGCAGTCGAGCCTTAGCCACGTACCTCCAGTCAGACACCTACAGGAGCCAAACTCCTTCCAAGCTTCCTCTTCAAGAGTCCGAACTTCTTCGAAATGGGCACACGACGAAGCCCTTCAGCCCTTCATTCGGCTCCGAGCAGCTCAGTATCAAGACAACTGCAGCCATCACCATCAGTTCGCCATGAGCGACAGCGATCCGCTATTAGGCGACGATGGCTGTCACCATCAATCCACCGCACACGGCACCTTCTCGTGGGACTGATTCCATCGAACCTCGAGCGGCCCGTCAGCATGCGGCTGCAGCTATCACCATCAAGCTCCGCCATAAAAAGGACCCTCCAGATATGCTAATCTCTGAACTCTGATCTCTAAGCTCTCCTCTTCTTCTCCAAGCTCCGAAACTCATTCTCGAGCACTCCATTCCTGTTGGCCAGAGCTAACTTGATCATTGGAGGGTCCTGCCAGAGCCACCTCCCACCGGCTCCAGACAGAACTTTATTTTGTAGGTCCCCGACAGCGACCCCATCAGCCTCTACTGCAACAGACCCCGGCGATGACCAGTTTCTGCATCAACAGATTGGGGCTAGAGGAAGGGCACGAACCTCCGAGGTTCTCTTATTCTTAAAGGAGTGCTTGGCGACGATTTTTTCCTTCCCCCTCCAAAGATCTTCCTTTTCTCTTCCAAAGAGAAAATGCCTCAAGGAAAGCTTTGACTCATCGACCAGCTCCCGTTGCAGCCTCAGCAGCCCAGGCTCCACCCGAAGCCACCGTAGATGTAGAGCAGTTCTAGACGAGCTCGCGGCTCTGCCGAGATGATGCAGGCCACGTGATAACCTCTGACGGAGATTTTGCCAGCAAGCCCACCATGAGGATGCGAGGAACCGACCTTAAGGGAGAACGTTTGGGCATACCAATCACACTTGGAAAGGAGAAATGGAGAGTCGAAGTTCTCTCATGGAAGGCTTCGCAAGAAAGTGGAATGAAGTTCGGCGCAAGCGAGGGTGGAAAGCAGAACGAAGTTCGACGCAAGTGAGGGTGGAAAGCGGAACGAAGTTCAATGCAAGTGAGGGTAGAACGAAGTTCTCCCATGGAATGAAGTTCGGTGCAAGTGAGGCCGAACTCCACCTCGAAGCTCATCATCGAAGAAGCCCCGACAAGAGGGCATGAAGTCCTCCCACGAAAGCTTTCGCAAAAAAGCGGAATGAAGTTCGATGCAAGCGAGGGTGGAACGAAGTTCTCCCGTAGAATGAAGTTCGGCGCATGTGAGGCCAAACTCCCGCTCGAGTGTGTCACCATGGAAGCCCCCTACCAAGATTTCACAGGAGGTGAGATGAAGTTCGGCCGAGCTCACAACCGCCCCCAGGAAAAAAGAGGACTCCCTCTCGAGTATGACTCCAAGGAAGCCCCGACAAAGGGACATGAAGTTCTCCCGCAGATTTCACAAAGGGACGGAATGAAGTGTGGCCGCGCTTACGACCTCCACAGCGCAAGGCCCAAATTTTTTAAGCTCCCCACCAAGGAATTTCCGACAGAAGGGTGCGAAGAAGTCCTTCTTTCGAAAGGTTCCGTGACTATGCCCCCCTCAATGCTCCTCGAACTCAGATTCTCATCGAAGTGAAGAACCAGCTGCCAAGACCAAAAGGGTTACAGCCTCTCCGAAATAAGCGCGATCGAAATAAGTACTGCCTCTACCATCGCAACCACGGCCATGACACCGTGGAATGCATCCAGCTCCGAGACAAAATTGAGGAGCTCATTAGAAAGGGGCGACTGGGTAAATTCCTCCGGCACCAATCTGAAGCAGGAAAAGATCGGCCAAGGGCACTGCTATAGCCAGAGATGGCAAGGAGCTCGGCACTGCCATAGCCAGAGACCGCATGGAGGTCCGCCACCTTACGGCCTCATCCACATTGCCCCTGGGAAAAGCTTGGTGCATCAGTGATTCGTCATCTCCCAGCGACAAGAGCTTGCACCAAAATTGAGAAGGCTAGCATGAGGAGGTCGTCCACCTCGGGACTTATTGCCGAAGAAATGCGGAGGAACAACGCTACCACGACCTTGAAATACAGGATTTGGGGATGCACTGCTAGTAACTTCCTTTCAACAAAATTCTTTTCTTTCAATAATATTATTTCTGGATAAGAAAACTTTGCGATGACAGAGAAGAAGCAGTCAATAATTGCCGCGTTAGAAATAGGAGGAGAACCTCATCCTAACGCGAGCAATAACCTCGGCTAGAGATAAGATCTCTCCCAAGCGAAGGCCTCGTTCATAAAGGACGAGATGAGGGGAGAGGCCCTGACAGCGGCTCTTATGTGCTCCCACAGTCTGTTAGAAATAGGAGGAGAACCTCGTCCTAACGTGAGCAACAACCTCGGCTAGAGATAAGATTTCTCCCGAGCGACCGTAGTCAACCTCGGCTAGAGATAAGATCTCGAGCGACCGTGGACAACCTCGGCTAGAGATAAGATCTCTCTCGAGCGATCGAGTCAACCTCAGTTAGGAACAGGAGGAGAACCTCATCCTAATGCAAGCAACAACCTCGGCTAGAGATAAGATCTCTCCCGAGCGATCGAGTCAACCTCGATTAGGAACAGAAGGGGAACCTCATCCTAACGCGAGCAACAACCTTGGCTAGAGATAAGATCTCTCCCAAGCGACCGTGGACAACCTCGACTAGAGATAAGATCTCTCCCAAGCGACCAAGTCAACCTCGATTAGGAATAGGAGGAGAACCCCATCCTAATGCGAGCAACAACCTTAGCTAGAGATAAGATCTCTCTCGAGTGACCGTGGATAACCTCGGCTAGAGATAAGATCTCTTCCAAGCGACCGAGTCAACCTTGGTTAGGAATAGGAGGAGACCTCATCCTAATGCGAGCAACAACCTCGGTTAGAGATAAGATCTCTCTCGAGCGATCGAGTCAGCCTCAGTTAGGAACAGGAGGAGAACCTCGTCCTAACATGAGCAACAACCTCGGCTAGAGATAAGATCTCTTTCGAGCGACCGTAGTCAACCTCGGCTAGAGATAAGATCTCTCCCAAGCGACCGAGTCAACCTCGATTGGGAACAAGAGGAGAACCTCATCCTAACGCGAGCGACAACCTCGGCCAGAGATAAGATCTCTCCCGAGCGATCGAGTCAACCTCAGTTAGAAACAGGAGGAGAACCTCATCCTAACGCGAGCAACAACCTCGGCTAGAGATAAGATCTCTCCCGAGCGACCGAGTCAACCTCGGTTAGGAACAGGAGGAGAACCTCGTCCTAACACAAGCAACAACCTCGGCTAGAGATAAGATCTCTTCCGAGCGATCGTAGTCAACCTCGGCTAGAGATAAGATCTCTCCCGAGCGATTGTGGACAACCTCGGTTAGAGATAAGATCTCTCCCGAGCGATCGAGTCAACCTCAGTTAAGAACAGGAGGAGAACCTCGTCCTAACGTGAGCGACAACTTTGGCTAGAGATAAGATCTCTCCCGAGTGATCGAGTCAACCTCAGTTAGGAACAGGAGGAGAACCTCATCCAAACGCGAGCACCCACATCAACCTCAACCAAAGGAGATAGGATCTCTCCCAAGCAACCGTGTCAATCTTGGCTGGAGAGCTTCAACTTCGACCTCGGCTAGAGATAAGATCTCTTCCGAGCGACCGTAGTCAACCTCGGCTAGAGATAAGATCTCTTCTGAGCGACCGAGTCAACCTCTGTTAGGAATAGGAGGAGAACCTCATCCTAACACGAGCGACAACCTCGGCTAGAGATAAGATCTCTCCCAAGCGACCAAGTCAACCTTGGTTAGGAATAGAAGGAGAACCTCATCCTAACGCGAGCACCCGCATCAACCTCGGCCAAAGGAGATAGGATCTCTCCCAAGCAACCGTGTCAACCTCGGCTAGAGAGCTTCAACTTCGACCTTGGCTAGAGATAGGATCTCTCCCGAGCGACCATGTGAACCTCGACCGAAGAGCTTCAACTACCACTTCGGCCAGAGATGAGATCGGAGACAACCTCATCCTGAGATCAAATCTCTCCCGAGTGCCCACATCGACCTCGGCTGAAGGAGACAATGTCGCCCCGAGGAGCTCAACCTTCGACTTTGATCGCAGTGGATGAAGCCTCCCTCAACCTCGGTTGGAGATGGAATCTTGCCCAAGCTTCAATTTCGATATCAACTTTAGCTGGAGATGAGATCTCCCCCGAGCTTCGACCTGGACCCACACGGGGCTTAGAGGAAGACTTGGGCAATCGCCTTTCCTGCACTCTCTTCATTCGAGTTTCGAACTCGGGAGTGGGGGGGCAAGTGTTGGGGATAAACCCTGCTCCCGTCGAAGTTTAGTTCGATGCTTGGCCTAATGCGACTAGTAGCTACAGAAGAGCTTCAGTAGATGGGCCTTAGCCAAAACCTTACAGCCGATCGAACTGCTCTCGAGCTTCTTCAGACATCTCAGCGGTCGAACTCTTCAGCGGTCATCCCTCGACCAAACTTTTAACGACCGAGCTCCTTCCAAACTCCCAGCAGCCAAACCTTAGCCGCACTCCTCCAGCCAGATGCTTACGAGAGCCGAACACCCCTCCAAGCTTTCTCTTCGATCGGACTTCTTCGAGAGATGGACTCACCCCAGACACCCTTCGGACGAACTTCTTCAGGAGCCAGACTCCTTTCTGACATCCTCTTCAGTCGATCGAACTCCTACCGAACTCCCCAGCGATCGAGCTTTAGCCACGTACCTTCAGCCAGACGCCTATGGGAGCCGAACTCCTTCCAAGCTTCCTCTTCAGGAGTCCGAACTCCTCCGAAATAGGCACACGATGAAGCCCTTCAGCCCTTCATTCAACCCCGAGTGGCTTAATATCAAGACAGCTGCAGCCATCACCATCAGTCCGCTGCGAGCAACAGCGATCCGCTATCAGGCGGCGATGGCTGTCACCATCAATCCATTGCACACGACACCTTCTCATGGGACTGACTCCACCGAACCTCGAGCGGCCCACCAGCACATGGCTGTAGCTATCACCATCAAGCTCCGCTATAAAAAGGACCCTCTAGATATGCTAATCTCTGAACTCTGATCTCTAAGCTCTCCTCTTCTTCTCCAAGCTCCGGAACTCATTTCCGAGCACTCCATTCCTATTGGCTAGAGCTGACTTGATCATCGAAGGATCCTGCTGGAGCCATCCTCCATCGACTTTGGACGAAACTTTATTTTGCAGGTCCCCGATGGCGACCCCATCGACCTCCACTACAGCGGACCCTGGCGATGACCAGTTTCTACATCAACACTATTCAAATAAAAAGAAAAGTTTCAATCCAAATTTTAAAGTTAAACTGGAGTTGAGTTTTAAAGGGGGAGAACTTAAATCAATTTTTGAAAATTAAATGTCCTTAGATCTGAGTCTTTGCTTCATTTGATGATATTTTAAAATCTTTCTCTTAAACCTTTTTAATGTTGTGAAAAAGGAAGAGATGTATGATGAGTATATACTTAATTTACTTGAAAGAATCTCAATTTGAATGATATAAATTTGAATGATATGCCCATATATTTGTTAAATGTATGCCCTAGAAGCCAGATTGGCTGATACTTATAATACACTTCTAAGGATAATTTTATAATTTTGACTATAAATTAATAAAAGGGTTATTCTTCTATCATATTATGTACATGGTATCTATGATACGTCCTTTGAGTTAATAGACTTGATAATTCATATTTTCAAGAGTTAAAAATTTAAGACATGAATTTTCATAATTAACTCATAAACTGCTCCCAATCATAGGATCATCATGAGGATGGTGATTGATTTAGAAGATCGATATACGATCGCTTTCTTAGGATAGATGAGTCTTGATTCTATAGTATGGAGACACTAGAGTAAAAGTACAAGTATTCATTGAGAATAAGAGTACTGAGCGTGACCACCTCGAGTGGTTATAAGAAAGTCTACCTTCTCATCGATGACTGACTCGATGCCGCAGTTGTGTGTCTAGTTCTTAGATCTGAGGTGCATCAATAGTTTATCTTGTGTGTGTTATAGTTTGACTATACTATAACTCAATCTCCTAGTCATTTGAAATCCTGAGGTATATGTTGGCTAAAGCATATTCATTGTAGAAACTAAATTGCATCAAGATGGAATCTATCAACCTAGGTAGAAGATGAGTAATTCTATGATCATCGTAAGATCGACTCCTTAAGCTTATGGCCATGGCAGAGTGAAATAATAGAAAAGAGATTTCTATTAGGGTTTCACATCGAACTCAGATCGATCGATTAATTCATATGACAGATGTTGAGTTTGACAAGTTTACCTTAATCCTAATCCTGTCGGAACTCATGATAAAGGAACTCAATCACACAGATAGCTACACCAAGAAGTTCGCTTTCAGTTCTGATGGATTGCCACCATATATTGCTAGGTATCACTGATGGATTTTGGAAGTAATTAGAATAATTTTGATGATCGATCAGTCTAATTATAAGAATCAAAAAAGTTCTGATCCATCGAAAGGAGTTTTGATAATGTCAATGACGGAGATTACAACATATTCCATTACCATACAAAACTGAATCTAACTAGATCACACAAACAAAAATTTAGATCTAAACGTCATCAATTAGGATAACCCAGTTCGATTGATTTGGATTAGATCTAATTATGTTTAAAAAAATCATGCTAGCACATCATTGAGCCTAACATTTATTGAAAAATGTGTCCCAAAGCCAATCATCAATCTATTGACGGTTGAGCTATATTATATCTATAATTAATTTATTAATAAATAAAATATATTTTTGATATTTTTCATCATAAAGTATTCATCTTCTAACGAACTTCATTATTGTGATGATGTCCTTAGGACTATTTAGCTCGATAAAGAGAGGATTTATCGATTAGTTCTTAAATTTATTTACGATCAAATGATAGGCTGTTAATTAGGACGACAGCATCTATCGAGCATAGATCACTGTATGCCATATAGGTTGATTGTCCTCTTAACCAAGAAGTATGGAGATACTGGTATGGCATATAGATGAAATATATGGGTATATTATCATTGAACGTGACCAACTTCAGAGCATTTTACTATCGAGAATATCTCTGATGGAATATAGGTATAAGTGTCCCTTAGACCTAAGATCACTTCAGTGACTTGCAAGCAACTCACTATGCTTTGGTACCGACCAAACTAAATTTCTAATTTAGTAACAAAAGGCTTCTAGGCACAGTCAAGTACTTGCGAAGTCAGAGTGTGATCAAGATGGAATTGACCACTACAAGAGTTGGAGAATAATGTATCACTGTATTTTAATATAGCAAAATCTTGGCCAGGATAATCCATCAGATAGATTTGGTATTTTAAAATATAATATGGACAATCTAATCAGAGTTGATAGTTGAACTCTGAGGTATCCTACGAGCATTTTGGTCAAGGGGATGAATTATGTGAAAACTATATTCGCATGGGTTCTAAGGATGTTGTTCTACACATTCGACCTATCCAACCGTCGGATACCATTGCTAGATGGTTACTTCGACTGGTACAAAAATCTATTTCTATGCTATCAGCTTAGATTTGAACCTATGAGGTCACATATATTAGAGCTCATGATCTGATCGGATGGTTGATCAATGATTGAGAATCGTTCTAGGGTTAAACAATTAATACGATTGATGTTTAACCTAGTGCAAGCATTGCAAAAGGATCAAATAGTAATTAGATTATTAATTAGCTTAATTTAATTAATCTAGAGAATTAAGATTAAATTTAATTAAATATAATTTAATTAGATTTAATTTGGACTTGATTGGATCAAGTCCAATTGACTTATTCGGTAAGCCAAGTACAAGGAAGAACTAGTCCTAGTTCAACTAGGACTCCAATCAATCCAAATTTTAATTTAATTAAAAAATTAAATTAAAATTAAATTTAATTTAATCTAATTTAATTAAGTTCTTAATTAGGTTAGAATTTAATTTAATTTTATTTATTTGATTTTGATTTAATTTGGTTTGAGAAACCATGTTTGACCAAGTCATAGATGGAATCCTAGTAAGACTAGGATTCCACCTTGCGCCACCTTAGCCCTCCACACCCCATGCCCTATTTCTTCTCTTAATTTGTGTGATAAATCACTTTCTCCCTGGTCTTCATGCATGCCCCCTCTCTCTCTCTCTCTTTCTTATATGGTAATTGGATGGAGGATCAAGTCAAAGAAGGAGTTTGTTTTGATTTTGGATTCTATAAGATAAAATCCTAACAAACCTAAACTCTTCCCAATAGGTGCCACCCCCTCTCCCTATTATTTTCTCTCTTATTCCACATGAGAAAAGCCCTTTTTTTGTGTGCCCCTCCTTACTGGTACATGCCAAAAAAAATTGAAATGGGTGCCCAAGAGTTGGGCACCCCTTGACTTGCCTTGTTTGACCTTTCCTTGTCTAGTATTTGACCTAAACAAGGACTCTTCTTTTTCTATATATTTTGGATGAATTTTGGCATGAAATTTATGTGGAACACAGACCTTTAGGTGAGTTTTGGGATGTGCAAAAGTCAAAGGGAGAGGGTCCTTGGGCATTGGGGTTCCATGGACATCAAACTAGGTATCTAGATGAGAGAAAAGAGAAGAAGAAGAGGATCTTCTTCTAGGACTGTTTTGATTTTTTCTTCTCCTCCTCCTTTTGAGATTTTTTTTTAAGAGAGTCTCTGATCTAAAATCTCTCCTCTTTCTTCTAATATTTTAGAAAGTCCAAGTCTCGAAGAAAAAGCATCAAATCGATCATCGAAGAGAGATCAACATAGTACTAGCATGCTATGCTGATTTCCTGCATCAAGAACTCAGATCATGTTCGTGGGCTCGTGTGGATGACTCCTAGAGGTCGAATGCATGTGCAGCTTGTGACTTCATCCACAAGCCTAGATCAGTAAGTTAGAATATCTAACTTGCTCAGGTATCAGATCTAATCTATTATTCTATAGCTACATTAGATGTAGTATTATAGCATGTTGATGAGATCAACATGTGAATCTTTTCTTTATATTTTTAATTTTTGATTTAATATCATACCTTGATCATGTAATAAATCTTATATCTATGATATTTTTATATTTATTTAAATAAATATTTAATTTATTTAAGTCTTTTACTGCATGATCTTGAAAAAGTTTCAAGATCTACCCGTGAAACCCTAGATCTGGTTTCTTCAACATTCTCCTTCTATAATCTTTTTGGTTCGTCTCAATTAAGACAAATTTAATTTGGCTCATCTGAGGACCTTGGGAAGGTTTCTCTTAATCTGATTGGAGCTTATCCAAATCAAAAAAGAGTTATTTTAATTTATCAGATAAATAAAGACAACACCAACCAATTCCCGTCACCTACCATTTCCTTATTTCGAACATTGATCAACAGTTGATCCTAGAACCTTGGACTAAAGGCCACTTGTCATATAACCATTGGAGAGTATCTAGGGTGTGTCCACCTGCTAAATGTGCACCCAGAGTGGGCGCACATTCAGCTTGGGCGTGCGCCCATGGGATAAGAGGGAGGAGTCCCATATAGATGGGACTCCAGGGTTACTTGATAGCTTCTAACTCTTTGACACCAACTTCACTGGGTGTTGGCACCAACATTAGGAGACTTTGAGGGGTCTCTTATCTAATATGATCAAATGACATCATCCCACCAATCAGACTTAGATCTGATTGATCAAAGGCCTCTCATTGGTCGGGATGATGTAGCACTACATGGCGCAGTAGGATCTATTTAAACCCTATCTACGCCTTGGGTTCTAATGCTTGTACCAAAAGAAGCCATACACTGCTAAAATAAAACCCTCTCCATGCCCCCTCTGGTCCTCTCTCTCCCCTTTCCATGCCCAAGGTGTTGGGCACAAGTCCAAGAGCAGTTCAAGGAAAATAGGTGCCCAGATTAGGAAGAAGGCAGCACTATTTCGAGAGACGACTGCTACTTCTTCAGAAGAATTTTTGAAGAAGATTTAGATTAGATTCAGATCTGATCTTTGGAGCAATGATTCAAAAGGAGAAGATCTTCAGATCTTGCTTGAGTGGACTCCGGTAGATGCCAGACACATGCATGGCTCGATCCAAAATCTCAGGAGCATCAGGATCATCATTAAGATAATCAGATTATCCTAATCAGGTACATCAGATGTTTCATATTTTAGATTTAATTTTTTTTTTAATATCATATTACTTCGATCAGATCTAAGAACTCTTAGATCTGATCAAATCATAGAAATTTTTTTCTTGAAAAATCTACCTCAGATCTGGACGATCCTGCGATAGAAAATAAGATTTTTCTTCAGTATTTAATTGAAATGATCACTTTAAAATGAGCATATGTACATGTATGAAATTTAGTATCAAATGCATTAAATCTGAATTTTTGGATAAATTGAAGCTTCATGAAGTACATGTTTAAAGTGTTTAGTGATTCACTTCATGATTCATATTGAAAAGTAATTAAAACACATTATATATTCTATTACGCTCATACTCAAAGTTTTGTTATCAGCAAAAAAGAAAAAATTATTGATCCAAAGATTGATTTTAATGAGTACAAAATTTTTGAGTATGATACTAATGATTGTATATTTTTGGAGGAATTAATTTATTTTATAGGGAGCACAATGAGCTTGAATATTTAAAAAAGCATGGTAAAGCTTAAAAGAATAAATCCTAAAGTTGAAGAAACATTAAAGCATTTTGAAAGAAAAAGAGGATTATTCGATAAAGGTGTATCATGAAAAATCATATTTAAGAGGCCAAAATATAAAAAAAATAAAGTTGAAAGATTTTGAGTCGACTCCGGGATGTTTTGAGTCGACTCCAGTATATTGGTATCAACTATTATAGAGCATAAGTTGACTCTTGAGGCCCAAAAAAAAAACATAAAGTTGGAAGGTTTTGAGTCCTCTCCAGGATATTTCGAGTCAACTCCAACATGTTAGTATCAAGTGGCACAAAGCATGAGTTGACTCATAAAAAGCTTGAGTCGACTCTCTTAAGAAAGATAGAGAGTAGATTTTTTAAGTGCAATCCAGGAGCTAACTCCTGCAATCCAAGAACTGACTCCTAATAATTGGAGTCGATCCTTGAAGAATTGGAGTCGATCCCTGGCATCGGACAACAATAACGGCTAGTTTTCTATACCTTTTCAATGATTAGTTTTTGGCTCTAACGACTATTCCAGGTCTTTCAATAGTCAAAACTTATTCTCCTGCAATTTTCAAGCCTATTAAAAAGCTAGAGAATCAATCAGGAAGCAAGGAAAAAGGATTGAAAAAAGAAATCAACCAATTTGTGAGAGCCACATTAAACATCTTTGAGAAGAACAAAAACAAAAAAATTTTGTGCACAAAATTTAATGAGCTTTCAAGATCAATCTTCACCATCATCAACAGCATCCTCCTAAGTATCAAAGAAGAGAAGTCAAGCCTCAAAAGAGCAACTCTTCATTGACATTTTTTGAGTCAAAAAGAGTTATATTTTTTTATTTTGTTTTGAACTAAAATTCTTGTATTTTATTTTCTTTACAAGTTTCTTTGGGGGAAAGAAACTTAAGAATTAGGTCCATCCAAGCCCAAATTTGAAAATTATAGGTTTTGATAGGTGAGCCCGTAAAATTAATTAGGTTGATTGTAAGTCCAAAAAATAATTAGTATAAAATTTTGATTGGTGATTCTGGAAAACCAACTAGGTTTGTTTGTGAGTTTTGAAAAACAAACACACTATGATTAGAAAGATTACAGTAAAATTTTCAAATGGAGATTGGAGAGTGAACATAGGTGCAGATTGCACTGAACCACTATAAAATTCTTATCTTTGCATTATGCTTTGCATGCTTGCTTTTAATTCTTGCTTTACATTCTTTCTTTACTTTTGTTATATTAATTCCACTGCAATACTATTGTATTCATCCCACAATCTCTTAAGATAGCTTAAATTGAAGTATATATTTGTTTAGATTGTAATTTGGTTAAAATTTTTAAAAAAACCCAAGTCACCCCCTCTCCCTCTTGGATTGCTACCTTCTGGGCAACATCTTATGAGATCCAACCTTGATTTGACAAGTCATTGAGCGAATCATGCCCTAATCATTTAGAAAGATTCGGTGCCTCATGGATCACAAAACATTTATGGGGTGTGGGTGGCTTGAGGCACACCATCATCTTGACCTCGAAAGATGCTTTTTGGTGGTTTCAAACCCATGCACCACTTATCAAGTGTCAATTGGCCCGAGGCTGCTTCATACAGATTGACTTGTGTGGTAGAATCAGAAAGTGTTTTGGATTTAGGTTGGTGCGATTCAGATCAAGGAAAGGAGATCAAAGGCAAGAAGGCTGCGCTGCTGCAAAAGGACGACTGCAGATCTTCAAAAGAGTTTTGAAGATCCTCCAGATCAGATCCAGATCTGATTTTTGGAGGTGTGATAAAGAAGAAAAGGTTCTCCAGATCCAACCCAAGTGAATACCGGTAGAGGCCAGGCGCTTGCGTGGCTAAGATCCAGAACCTTCCGCTGCAATCAGGATCATCTACAGGGTAATAGGATTACCCAAATCAGGTAAATTAAATTTGATTTAATTTATCTTGTTTTATTTTATTTATTAAAATAATAAGAATCAGATCTGAAACATATCAAGATCTGATTGAGATCAAGAGAAAATTTTTGAAATATATCTCTTGATCTAATCAGATCTGGACGAACCTGGATCGGGAAAAGGATTTTCCTTCAGAGGATGCCATTTTCCTTAGGAATTCCCGGCTAAGGTATTCACCTCCTCGAATCGAAGGGTTTGTTTTTCTACTTCATGTCTGAATTCTTTGAACTTTTCAAAGGCTTCAGACTTGTGTCTCATAAGATACACATACCCATACCTAGACAGATCATCGGTAAAGGTAATGAAGTAGACAAAATTGCCTCTAGCCGGCACATCGAATGGGCCGCACACATCAGTATGTACTAGGGCAAGGAGATCTGTGGCCCTCTCCCCATGTCCAACAAAAAGGGAGTTTAGTCATTTTGCCTTGAAGACAAGATTCACAAGTTGGATATGACTCAAAAGTCAATGGACTCAATAGCCCATTTTTCTCCAATTTGTTAATCCTATCTTCTGCTATATGACCTAATCTCAGGTGCCATAGATATCTGTCGTTACTGCAGCAACTCTTGCTCCATTACCGACGCGTAGGATCATGTCTCCATCCCTCAGCCTCCTGCTATCCTCAAGACCCTGCATAGAAGTGCACAGATGAGCACTAGAACCAGAGTCAAGCACCCAACTGGATGCAGAAGAAACCGTAAGGTTAGACTCAATAACGAGCATACCTCCAGAAGGACCTTCCTTCTTGTTCTTCAGGGTGGCCAGGTAAGTAGGGCAGTTCCGCTTCCAATGGCCGTCGCTGTTGCAATGGAAACACTTTCCTTTGCCATCGACCTTCTTCTTCGGTTCTGCCTTCTTCTTCTTTGATCCTTCCACCTTTTGCTTTTTCACAGACTTCTTTTTCTTTCCATAAGACTTTCTTTTGGAAGAAGTCCGTTCCATAGCAAGAACTGAGCCTTTAGAACCTTTCATAGAAAGCTCAGCGGTAACCAGCATATTCATCAACTCGGCCAAGGAATTTTGAAGTTTATGCATGTGGTAATTCATGATGAATTGCCCATATGCATCAGTCAAGGATTGCAGAATAATATCGTTCTGCAGATCCAAGTCCAACTTCACACCGAGCTTCTCAAGCTCTTCCATGTCCTTGATCATTGTCAGACAGTGATCTTGGACTGACTGCCCATCACGCATCTTAGCCTTAAAAAGTCATTTTCGTGACTTGATATTTGGCTGCGCGACTCTGTTCACCAAACATCTCCTGCAGGTGAGCCAACATTTGGCGAGCAGTCCCGATATCTTCATGTTGGCGCTGGAGCTCATCAGACATCGAGCCCAACATGTAGTATCTGGCCTTATTGTCTTCGTCAATCCATTTTTCCAGAGACGCTCTCTGTTCAGTGGATGGACGAGCTGGTAAGGTGGGAGGGTCCTGGTCCAAAACATGTGTTAACTTCTCTGAACCCAAAATAATTTTGTAGTTCCTGAGCCAATCTTTATAATTGGGTCCAGTCAGTCTATGTGTGTCTAGGATACGTGCCAGTGGGTTGGACGCAGACATTTTCCTGTAGAGAGTCAAAGATTCTAGTTAGATACTGTAATTTTGACTTGACCAATTTGTTTAGGGATTTTATTTTTAAACAAATTAGCTCCCACTATTTTCTCGGATCCCTACACTCCCTCTGTAGAGATGCGAAAATCTCCGCGATTGATGATTTCTAGTGGGTGGTGCGGTCTCACCAACTGACTCATCACCTCACCTAACAGTTATTGGTGATGGGTTAGCCAATGAGTGAACAACTCTTGTTCAATGATTCTCTAATCATGGTGCACCCAAACTTGGTCTCTAATTCATGAATCTCACCGTATCCGGAATATTGATCCACTCCTTAGTTAAGTCAGACCCACCATTTGCATAGACTGGGTTCCTAATTGGGTCTCTCACCGTATCCGAAATATTGAGCCCAACTCATCCTCCAGCCCATAGCATCCAATGCCTAATAGACATGGTTGCGTCTTCCCGGTGCAACTGAGCCACTGTATCCAGCCGAGAACAATCAACCCCGGGAAGGGCCCGCACGTCTACAATGGTGGAAGACCTCGGACTTAATCTTTTCTTAGGGAGAATTGATTCAGGTCTCATTAAACTAGACTTGGCTTAGTCATAACAATTATGACTAACCTAGTGGCATGGGTTCAGCTCGGATTATTGACCACCTCAGATCAGAACTGTGTCAACAGATATGGCCAGGTAAGTGAGACCGGTGGAAGGAATATGCCGTTAACTCGCACAAGAACGCATTCAGGTCGAGTAGCTTCCAATTAAAAACCAGTCGGTCGTCTGTGCCAAACTTACCTTAGACACCAAATTGTTGAGTCAGAACCAATTGGGTTAGCCTACAATCCAGACTCTAACCTCTGAGCCTAATTAGGTCTTGCTTGATCGTGACTCGATCTTGACCCAGACTTAATCCTATTAGGCTGGTCAATTTAAGCATTGTTGATCCCATCTAACCAACTCTTGATTCGGTTTGATCAACCGCTTAGACCTAATTGAGCTACCCAAGCCCGAACCCAGTATTATGAATATGTCTTAGATCTGAAATTCTCAATTTTAGACCTAATTAATATTCCATAAACTTAATTCTTAATTAAGTTGGGTTCATAAACAAAATATGCACAATAAATCCTAGGGTTTCAGGATCTAGGGTTTTGCAGAAAGTAAGTTTTGGGTTTCTGATTAAGGACGAACACGCAGCACCCCTACACGTCATAAGAACACCCCATCGAATGGGAAGAGAGGGCCTTTAAACCCTTCTTCGTTCTTATGACCGGACGGCCAAGAGGAACGCCTTAATCAGGAACATGTAAATACTACAAAACAGTTATAGATCTATATCATATATCTCATATACAAATTTAGATCTAATCAATGGCATATTTTGCATACATCTCATGTATCAAATCATGCATGTTTTCAGATCTAAATTATCTCATAATAATCTAAAAAATTAGATTTAAATTGATCTAATCAAAATAAATTCTAATCTAGACAATTATGTAGAACTATTCTACAACTAGTCTAGTCATGCATCTATCATATCTCATATGATATTTAAAATTAAATAATTTTTATTTGCTGTTTATCAGATGTTATTATAACACTTATAATATCAGAAAATAGTAAATAAGAAGATCTAAAATATGATTTAATCAGATTAAATCAAAGACATGCAAAACTATTCTATAGAACTATTCTATTCTAGAACTAGTCATGCATATCTTCATGTTCTTAGATCCAAATCATTTAATTTTAATTTTTCTGATTTCAGATCTGATCACATCTCATGTGACATCTGAAATCACTTTATTTTCTAATTAAAATAAAATTAAAATCAGATCTAAACAATTTAGAACCATGGCTCTGATACCAGTTGAAGGGAAATCCTGATTTCCCGGTCCAGGTTCGTCCAGATCTGATTAGATCAAGAGATATATTTCAAAAATTTTCTCTTGATCTCAATCAGATCTTGATATGTTTCAGATCTGATTCTTATTATTTTAATAAATAAAATAAAATAAGATAAATTAAATCAAATTTAATTTACCTGATTTGGGTAATCCTATTACCCTGTAGATGATCCTGATTGCAGCGGAAGGTTCTGGATCTTAGCCACGCAAGCGCCTGGCCTCTACCGGTATCCACTCGGGTTGGATCTGGAGATCCTCTTCTTCTCTATCACACCTCCAAAAATCAGATCTGGATCTGATCTGGAGGATCTTCAAAACTCTTTTGAAGATCTGCAGTCGTCCTTTTGCAGCAGCGCAGCCTTCTTGCTTTTGATCGCCTTTCCTTGATCTGAATCGCACCAACCTAAATCCAAAACACTTTTGGACGTGGAGAGCAAGGGGAGAAGAGACTATGGCATGGAGAAGGAGGGGAGAGGCAGCCTTGGGGCGTGGGAAATCTCAATTGAATTTCACTTAGAATTAGGGTTGGGCGCAGGGTCTTATTTATAGACCTCTTGTGATCCAACTCCTCTTCCTCTCAACCAATCACAACCCTTTGTGAAATCAGATCTAAATCTGATTGGTTGGAATAGAGACCCCTGGATTCCTCCTTAGAGGGCGCCTAAGACCAGTCAAACTGGATTCTTAGTAGAACTCTGATTGGAATCCAAAAGGGAGGTGGAGTCCTTGTCCAACAAGGACTCCTAGGCGCCTCCTACTTGGGCTCACGCCACCCTTGGCGTGCGCCCTTCTCCTTGCCAGGTTCTGGCAGGGGGACAGGCCCCCACCAGCTCTCCAATAGGTGCATGACATGTGGTCAAAAGTCAAAGGGTCAATGGTCAACGTTTGACCAGTCAAAGGTAGACTTTTGACCAAAGTCAAAGAACAAGAAATGGCAGGTGACCAAAAATGGCAGGTAATGTCTTACAAATAAGACAACCTATTCTGACTTGGACAACCTCCAGTCAGACCATATGAAGGCCTCTGATTGAGCACAAACTCCTTTGGCTCAGTCAGGACAACTTATTTATGATAGTAAAAGAAGAACGTTAGGTTCAATCGAGTGCTAGCACGATTTCCTTGAACCTAATTGAATCTCATTCAGATCAATTGAACTAGATCAGTTCAATTGATGATCACCAGATTCAAACCCTTGTTTGTGTGACCCAGTTAGGTTCAGTTCTGTATGGTAATGGGATATGTCATGATCTCTATCATAGACATCATCGAAACTCCTTTCGATGGATCAGAACTCTTCTGATTCGAACAGCTAGAATGATCGATCATCTAAATCATTCTAATTGCTCCCAAAATCCACCAGTGACACCTAGCAGTATATGGTGGCAACCCATCAGAGCTGAATGCGAACCTCTTGGTGCAGCTACCTGTGTGATTAAGTTCTTCTATCTTGAGCCCCGATCAGATTAGGGTTAAGGTGAACTCGTCAAACCCTAGTCTCTGTCATATGATGTAATCATTCGATTCGAGTCCAATGTGAAAATCTAAATAGAAACTCTTTCTATTATTTCACTCTACCATGGCCATGGATTTCTGGACTTGATTCTCATGATCATCATAGGGCTACTCCTCTACCACCGAGGTAGATAGATTCCATCTTGATGCAATCCAGTTCCTACAATGAACATGCTATAGCCAACATACACCTCAGGGTTCCATATGGCTAGGAGACCGAGTAATGGTGTAGTCAAACTATAACACCCTCAAGGTGAACTGCCGATGCATCTCAGGTCAAAGAACCAGACACACTACTGCAGCATCGAGTCAGTCATTGACGAGAAGGTAGACTTCCTAATGACTACTCGAGGTGGTCACGCTCAGTGCCCTCGTTCTCTAACGAGTACCTGTACTCTCGCTCCGGTGTCTCCACACCGTAGACTCAAGACTCATCTACTAAAGAGAAGCGATCGTACACCAACCTTCCGGATCAATCACCATCCTCGTGATGATCCTATGGTCGGGAGCTGTTTATGAGTTAATAATGATTATTCATGTCTTAAATTTTCAACTCTTGAAAATATGAATTATCATTACCATTAACTCAAAGGATGTATCACAGACACTAAATACACAGGTGTGATAGAAAATAACCCATTTTATTAATTATAGTCAAAATTATAATTTTGCCCCTAGAAGTGTATTACAAGTGTCAGCCAATTCTGGCTTCTAGGGCACATATATCTAACACCCCAATTGTTTACCATGGATAAGTCCCAATCTAACTTATAATAAAATTTTTTTTAAAATTAGATTCTATATATTTTCATTATTTGTCTAAAATATATAATTAGATTCATAGAAGAAAATTTATGATGAACAAATCAAATAACTATTATTATTAGATAATCCATATACAGGTTTCAATCATCTACAACTTAGGACTTTAGGACATATTTTCTAACAACTTTCACTTAGACTAAAGCCAATTAGAATGATATCAAATATCCTATCTTTCACTTGAGTTTATAGAACTCCTTAGTTCTGAGGTCTTAGCAAATGGATCAGTCAGGTTCTCCTTTTTCATTGATCTTTTAAAAATCGACGTCATCCTAATCTAAAATCAAAGATGATAATGATATAGAATATGTTGATTTTTTGGTTCTTTAGCCTGAGCTATGGCTTTAGTGCTATGATAGGATTGGACCATCAGTAGAGGATGCCACTTCCAACCTACTAATGAATCTCAGCAACTACACAGCTTACATGGCAGCATCATCTGCCACTATGTACTCTACATCATTAACTAAATTGGCTACAATATCCTGCTTGAAATCTTTCTAGTAGATTGCTCCTGCAATTATGGTTTAACCCGACACTCTCTTATTGTCATCTTTATTTAACTAAAAATTGGAATCAAAATATTCACAAGTTCATGTTAACCTCGTGTTTAAGAACCAAAGGCCTTCATCCTAACTAAGATGAGGTTAACCTCCTATTTAAAAATTAGAGATCTTCATCCTCGTTAAGAAGAGATTAATCTTCTATTTAAGGTTAACCTTCTGTTTAAGAATCGAAGGCCTTCACCCTCGTTAAGACGAGGTTAACCTCCTATTTAAGAATCGGAGGCCTTCATATTCCACTTCATTTAAGGATGAAGCTCGGCTTAGTTATTTCATGTCATAATTCAATTTGCACAAAAGACAAGAATGTTAAAATAAAAAACTTTATTAAAATATGATTATTGATAATGCATTCATAGGTTTTTGAATTTTAAGATCGGGGTTGCGTAGCTCCTCCAAGCTCCTTTATGTGGTAAGTCCATGATCGGACGACTTCTTAGACTTCATAAGGACCTTCCCAATTTAAAGCAAGCTTTCTTTGATTTTGGGGTTAAGAAATCTCTACCCAACGTAACATCAAATCTTCGATCTTGAATGTTTTACTCCTAACTTTAGAATTATAGTATCGGACTATTTTTTGCCTTAGGCTGCTATCCAAATTTGAGTTTTCTCCTATTTTTCTTCTAGTAGATCATGATTTATCTTGAGATCCTGTGAATTGCTTTGTTCATTGAAGCTTTCAACTTACCCTGAGGGAAGTCCAAGTTCGAGTTGAATGACCACTTCAATCCCAAAAGTCAGAGCAAATAGAGTTTTTCCAGTAGGCAATCTCTAAGTGGTTCTATAGGCCCAAAGTATATGATAGAACTTATCCACCCATGTTCCTTTCGCCTACTCAAGTCTTGCCATTATTTCTTATAGCAGAGTTCTATTGGTTATCTTGATCTCGCCATTCGCTTGAAGGTGGGCCATAGATGTGAAATGATGGAAAATGCTCAAGTCCTCATAGAATTCAGCATACTTTATTCCTGCAAACTGGCATCCATTGTCAGTAATCAAAGTTTGAGATAGGCCAAACCTGTAAATTATAGATTTCCACATAAAATTCTGCACTTTAGTTTCAGTGATTTTTGCTAGGGGTTCAACCTCAATCTACTTGGTGAAGTAGTCCACCGCCACTAAAAAAATTTTTGCTATCCGGATGCCATGAGAAACAGTCCCAATATATCTATTCTCCATTATGGGAATGGCTATGGAGTGCTCAAGAGCACGAGCAAGGAAGCTGATTGCCTTTGGACATTGGCATTTCTTTAGAATCGATCACATTTTTTTATATAGTCAACTGCATCCTGCTGCATGGTCGACCAACAATATTCTTGTTGAAGTAGCTTGTAGGATAATGATATGCTCCGAGATGGTTTCTACATAATCCTTCATGAACTTTCCTCAGGATGTAATCGGCTTCAAATGATCGGAGGCATTTGAGGAGTGGCAAGGAATAAGATCTCTTATACAACTTATTCTTATATAAAATATAGCGGAAGGCTTGATTTTTCAATTTTCAAGCTTCTTTGGGGTCTCTGGAGAAGATGTCATCTTTAAGATATAGAACTAGTGGATCGATCCAACTAGACTCATGATCCACTTGCATGATTGTTTGGAGTTCCTCAAAACTTGGATGCTGAAGAATTTCAAAAAAAGCCACTTTTGGTAACAAATTTGGAGCTAAAGTAGCTAATTTGGACAAAAAAAAATTAGCTCTAAAATTTTTTGCTCTTGAAATTTGCTGTATGTCAAAACTGTCAAGTGCTAGGATCAAATTTTTTACTTTATCCAAATATTTCTTCATGCTTGTCTACCATGCTTCATAGCTGCCATTGATCTGTCCTACTATCAATTGCAAGTCACTATAAATCTTTATATGATTTACCCCCAATTTCTTGGCTATTTTCAATCCTATAATTAGAGCTTTATATTCTACTTCATTATTAGTAGCAAGAAATTCAAAGCACAGCACATATTTAGTGATAACCCCTTCTGGATTAATAAAAATTAAGCCAACACCTGCCCTAGAAGCATTGGATGAACCATCAACATATAGGATCCAAAAATTCTTAGGGAGGTCTACTTTCTCTTCAGAAAAGTTTGGTTAAAAACTAGAAGTATTGGTTTCTTGTTGCTCAGGCTTGATCGGATCTGGGATAGTGCACTCTACTACAAAATTGACCAATATTTGAGCCTTAATTGATGGCCAAGATTGAAACTTGATATCAAACTCAATGAGCTCAATCACCTATTTTACGATCCTTTCAAAAGTATCAGGCTAATAAAGAACTACCTTTATGGGTTGATCTATGAGGAGTGTCACCGTATGCCCTTGAAAGTAGGGTCGAAGCTTTCTAGCTGTAATCAACAAAGCATAAGTTAGCTTTTCTAATTTGGTATATCTTATTTCTGCATCTTTCAGAACTTGGCTTATATAGTAGATCGACTTTTGAATTTTAGCCTCCTCTCTAACTAGGATAACTCTGATGGCTGCAAGAGATACTACCAGATATAAGAACAACTCTTCATCGAGTTTGAGTTTGGTAAGAAAGGGAGGTGGGCTGAGATAGTTCTTCAGTTCCTCAAAGGTTTGTTGACATTCAGGAGTCTAACAAAAGTTTTTCAATTGTTTGAGCACTTGAAAGAAGGCATGCAATGCTCCACCGATCTTGAAACAAAATGATTTAGAGCCACAATCTCTTCTATTAGGTGCTGAACTTCTTTTATTATCTTTAGGATGGTCATTTCTTGAATGGCTCAAATCTTTTCTGGATTTGCCTCTATGCCATGTCTCGACACCATGAATCCCAAGAACTTTTCCAAAGTCACTTCGAAAGCATATTTGATTGGATTTAGCTTTACTTTATACTTTGGAGAGTGTTGAATGTCTCTTCTAAGTCAGCAATATGATTTCTTAAAGATCGGCTTTTAATAAGCATATCATCCATGTAACCTTCATGTTGCATCTGATCTGCTTCTTAAAGATTTTGTTCACCAGGCACTGTGATAAGTGATAAAAATACACTAATAAAAGTATTAAATTATAAAATAAATTAATCTATTTTTAAGAAATTAATACTTTTATTAATTTTATGTAGGAAAGAAGGCCACCAATATAAAGATCTTACTTTTTTGGATCAAATGAAATAAATTTCAAGCAAAATGAATTTCAAACGAGCCCAAAATTGAATTTCAAATGAAAAAAAAGCCGCTCAGTCTGATTCAAATCGATTCAGAAAAACTGGCTCATCAGACCACCTGGCCTGATCATGCTCAAACCAACTGCTCGCTAATGCCCAGCTTACGCCATGCTGATGTTAGAATTTTTCATCATGTACGGTGACCACTACAGTAACCAGGCGAGGGCAGTTCAAGGATTTCATGGGGATAAGCGTGCTCCGATTGGCTGAAGAAAGTGGTGGTCCATGCAATGCTGGATTCCTGCATGGTCTATAGAGGGTATTTTGAAAATTTTGCCTAATTCAATGGATATTGTTCACTGGGATTTGATCAAACGGTGGAAATCTGTGTGCTGACGAACGGCGAATGCAGCTCCCGGTCAAGATCCAACGATGGAGACGCGTTACCGATTTTAAACTAAGAATCAGAGGCTTCTTTGGGAGTGATCTGATGGCCCAGATTCAATCTTCAAGGCTGATCCAATGGTCCAAATGAATTTTGACTTGATTTGGATTTTTAAAATGATTTTTGAGTAGTTTTTAGCCCATTTGATCGATATCCAATGGTCAGAATTGATCTAGAATTGTTTTTTTAGTTATTTTGAGAGCTTTAAATTCGATTTCAATGGGATTTCGACCTACGATCACCTGGATTAGCCTATTTAAAGGCCTACTACTTGCTGTTGCTGAAGAGAAGAGGCAGAGAAAAGAGAGAGAGAGTTGAAAATAAAGAGAAAATAGGGAGAAATAAAGAGAATAAAGAGAGAGGTGTTTAGGGAAAGAAGAGAAAGAGTTTTTTTTTGTTATTTTTCTTTCCTCTTCTTTTCTTCTTCCGAAGGCCAGTATACAAAGCGACTTTCTTCTTCATCGAGTTCTCCACACCAAGAACAACAAACAACTAATTTTAGCAAATAAACAGTCTAATTTCTTTATACTTTTTATTTTATTTACTATTTTTGAACTTATTATCATGAACTAAATTTTCTTTTACTAAGGATAAGATGTAGCCACTCTTTTGATATAATATTCAGTATGATTTATTTTTAATTTTAAATTTTATTCATGAGGAGTATATAAATCTGATCTTAATGCTTTTAGATTACTGACCATCTTTTAATTCATCTGATGAACATAGATGATACGGATCAAGTACATCTATGTTATTGCTTCTTGATTATATACCTTATATTATAAATCGAATTAGAATTCATATGCATACAAGAATTTTAGTGCACTTTGGATGCAGCGTATTTTAATTAGAGGATTTCACAAAACTTAATACATCGATATTTATTTAAATTATGCCTGGACCAAAGGATAATTAATAAATATTGATAGTTTTACTACGCTTGGATGAAAGGATAGTGAATAAACTAGGAAACTCCACCGTCACATAAAATAAAATTAATCTAATAATCTGAATATTATATTGACTGAGTTGGTGAATCGATTATCTTAGTAATCTATTACTCTTAAGTTTAAAATCCTAATAATTACACTCTCTCTATTTTTTTATAATTTTTAATTATTTTTTTATTTTATTTTTTATTTTTTTATTCCCATAACTTGGTCTTCTAAATAAAGCATAGGAAAGAGCTTTTCAGTACTTATTTTTCAATCCTCTAGGGATGATACTATACTCACTTACTTTATTACTTGATCGACTGGTACACTTGCCATAGCTATAGATTAGCACGCATCATGCTGATAGGTTGCACCTATATTTTTTAGTCCAAAGAACATAATCCTGTAATGATAAGACCATGGTCAGTAATACAAGCAATTTTCTTCTTATCTTCAGGTGTCATTCAGATTTAGTTATAGCTCGAGAAGATATCTATGAAGGTAAGAAGCTCATGGTCCGAGGTTGCATCCACTCGTTGATCAATTTTGGATAGAGGATGGCTATCTTTTGGACAGGTCTTGTTCAAATTGATGAAGTCTAGTACATCCTTTACTTGTTATTTGGCTTCTTGACAAAAACTATATTTGCAATCCAATCCGGGTAAGATACCTTCTAGATGAATTTGGCTTTGAGGAGCTTGTCCACTTCGTTCACGATCATCTTCTGTCGCTTTGGTGCAAAGCTGTACTTCTTTTGCTTCACAGGTCGATGCTTGTGGTCTACATCCAAGTGATGTTCTATTACTTTGGTATCGATTCTAGACATATCTATGGAAATCTAAGCAAAGACATCAACATTCCTTTGCAAAAAGATGACAAGCTGCATTTTAACTTCTTCTTGCAAATTCGAACTGATCTGAACTGTATGGTCCTCATTTCCATTATTTAAGAAAATTGCAACAAGATCATCAATTGGTTCTCCCTGCTCTTCAGTCAAGTCATCACAAACATCAAGTCCGTCTACCAGACAAAGCTTGAACTGCTTTCCTCCTTGCAAGGCTATGGTATAACAACGACGTGCCAGAGCTTGATCTCCTCTAACTTCTTTGATTCCATATTCCATCAAAAATTTTATCTTCAAATAGTATGTTGATATCATAACTTGGAGCGTATTTAGCCCAGGTCGTCCATGAATAGCATTATAGACAGAAGGGGCTTTCACCACCAAAAAATCAATCTGAACTTTGGATTATCTTAGGTACCGACCTATCACCATAGATAAGGTTATTATTTCTTCCATCAATACAGTGTCACCGTGAACCCTACCAAGGGGGAACTCAGTGGCCGTATATGACTATTAGGTATTGATATTTTAGAGAAAGCATCATAAAATAAGACATCAACAAAATTTTCATTATCAATCAGGATATGACATACATCATAGTTGGCAATATTTAAAAAAATTACAGTCACGTCATCATGCAAAAATTGAACCCCTTATGTATCTTCTTTAGTAAAAATAATGAATTTTTCAGTCTTCTGCTTCTTTGTTGGCTCTACTGATCCGCTAGCCTCCTCTTGCTGATGTCCCTCAATGATTGTGTTGATGATTCTAAGTGGGGGCTGGTCTTCTTGTGGTTCTTTTCTTCGAGGTAGTTCTAGATACGGAAGATCCCTCGATCGATCTTTCCTTCTTTTTGGCTGACATTGCAGAAATCAATCTAGCCGATCTCATCTGATCAACTCCATAATTTCATCCTAGAGCTGGATGCATTCCTCAGTATTATGACCATGGTCATAATGATATAAGCTGTACTTATTTAGATTGCACTTGCTTGGATGAGATAATATTTTATCTGGCCTCGATAGTTGCTCTTTGATTTTCATCAGCATTTAGATTTTTGAAGCATTTAAAGGAGCATAGTTGTTGAATCTTCTGAAAGGGGGACTTCACCGCATTCTCTGATCTGGGCTTCTTGATCGATGAGCCCGAGGTGGAGTTCAAGTTCATCTGCATTCAAGAGGGATCCTAGAATGTGGCTAAGCTTCACCTGCTTTCTCCAAAGGTGTTGGCTTACTAGATTCTCCTGCCTACCGCTCTCTTGCAGCCTCATCATCACGAAGCTTGAAAGCATTCTCAGCTCGGGCATAACCTTCTGCTTGAGCTAGCATATCAGCAAAGTTTTAGAGATACTTTTTCTCTAGAAAAAAAAGAAGATCATTCTTCAGAAGGCCGTCCTTCAAAGCAACAGCGTTGAAGCGATTGACATAAGCTCACATAGATTTTCCTTCCTTCTACTTAATGTTGATAAGAAAATCCAAGCCCCACCTCAAACATCGACTACTAACAAAGTGAGCCATAAATTGATGGCTCAACTGATCAAAGAAATAGATGGTACCCAATTTAAAGCTCGAGTATCAGTTTCTTGTTGTGCCCTTCAGGATGGATGGAAAAGCTGGACACAAAATGATGTCTGGTGCACCATGAAGTAGCATCATAGTCCAAAAGACTTTGAGGTAGTCAACAGAATCCAAGGTTCTATCGTAACTCTCAAATTGGGAGAGCTTGAAGTTTGGCAGGATGGGCTCCTGCATGATTTGGATAGTGAATGGTGGGTCGGTGTAGATATCATGGTTGTGAACAAGGACAGCATGGCAGAGTTTCTCAATCCACCAATCCATTTTCTGGAGCTTTTGATCGAGGGCATCATCTTATTCATAGGTCTCAAAGTTTGGTAGACTTGATGGTGATAGGAACTTCCTGAGGGTGGAGTTGTGCTTAAAGCAGGGGCTTTCTGCCTCTGCTTTTCCTTTTCAAAGTTATGCAATTGGCATTTTCAGGTGGGCCTTCCTTATGCCAAATCTCGATGTTCCGATGATGGTCCTTCGGGTGGTGTCGGCTCCAGGGCTTGATGCATGGCCTGCATAGTTTTTGTGAGGCCTCTCACTTACTATAATAGTAGATTAAACTGATCCATATCTACCAATATTGTCGATGGAGAAGGTTAAGATGCAGGCGATGGGGCCAAAACTAGTTGATCGGCCAGTTTCAAGTTAGATCAGGTGGTGGTGGCGATGGATCATCGGGAAGAAGCTCTCCTGGGTAGCATCTTACTAGAATAGAGAAAGATCAGAGAAAAAAGAGTGGAAGAAGAGAGGAAGACTAAGACTGCTCCTTGACTGGGTACTTCTTTTAGTACAAGGGCTCACTGTCCCTTTCTCTAGCACCTATCCTATTCGTATAGAAAATAAATGGCCGTCGGAGTGCTCTGAAGGTGGAGGTAAGGATCTCGTCAGTGAGACTTGCAAGATAGTCCAGGCCGGAGGTGGGTGGCTCCAGCATGGATCCTATGATAGTCAAGTTAATTTCTTGGCCAACAAGAATGGAGTATACAGGATATTAGAATAGAAAAAAGAGCTTAAAAAAGAAGACGTATCTGGAGGATCCCTTTTATAGATGGAGCTTATAATAGATTAATGATGACAGCCATAATAAAATGTCAGTAGGTCGTTCGGACCACTCGAAGTTTGTTACGAAGAGTAAGCTATCATTTGTTGCGACTTGCTGATGATTAGAAATTATCTACCGAAGTTTGGATATAAGGTCTCAGATACTTCCGAGCTTGACTATGAGTTGCTTGACTCGAGATCATGCTGTTGAGACTTGAGATTGGATGAACTGAGCTTGAGGGCTGGTCCCTGGACTAGAAATGTCGAACTTGTAGACCAAATTTTTGATTCGGAATACAGTAAGATGAATTTAGTTGATTTTAAAAGCTTGACGATCTTTGAGGTCGGCTGATGATGGAAGATAGTATTTTGATCTAAAGATGCACTGTGGAAGCTGGGGTCGGTAGAAAAAAACCACGAGATCAGCTGTATAAGTTGGACATGTGATTGAGATATCGAGGTCAGTCGGATCTTTGGAACTAAAAGAATACTAGGTTCCTTGGCTGTTGCTTCAACTACTTTGGTGAAGTTCGGCCGACACCCAAGGTCGGCCATTAGTCGAGGTCAGATGGTGCTGAAGTTCAATGTTTATGGACCAGTTGTCGCTTATTTTGGATTGAAGATTGTAGATCGAAATCAATCAAATGGTAAATTTCTTTTACTGTTCAAGTTTGTCCGACCAAAGTTCATAATGTAATCTCAATAGGATCTGCAGTTATCAAGATAAGACTAGAGAACTGGAGTAAAGAAGTTCAGCTACCACACAAAATCGAACATTGATAGGAGCAGTCATGGTCTCCAAGATGACTATCCTTGATCCAAACTCTGAACTTAATTGCATTAGGAGGCCGATCTTCAGAAACTTATCTGAACCAGGGAGTTGGCTTGATTGAAGCTCGAACTTAGTCGTTGCAACTCTTGGTGGCACTATATCAAGGTCGAACCTTACCAGACTTTGGTGGAATCTATTTTACCTCCAACACCATCAAAGAAAAATGGATATGGATATGGATAAACAACTTTCTGATCTATATTTGAATATCCGAATTTGCATGTAATCCTATATAATTTTATATAGCATTTATTATTTTTAAAAAAAATATGCAATCATATAAATATATTATTAGCTTGTTTTATCATGTATTTAGTAATATTTTTGATTCTATCGTTATAAAATTTAATTATCTAAATGATATCCATACCTCCAGTATCCAAATTATATCCATATCTATTTAAAATAAATATGGATATAAATTTTTATATTCGAATAATATCTATATTTGTATTTATATTCATTAGATAAAATAAATATGGATATAGATATATTGATATTCGATTCATATCCGATTTAGTTTCAGACTTATTGTCTGCCATATGGACCATTATTTTTATGAATGGCTAATAATTTGACCATTGCTCCTATGCATGGGTAATTGTAACCATTGGCTAACCATCATCCCTGAATTTTGTCATAGGTTGAGAACTCTTGTTCTCTTAGGTGTGCATTATATTTAGTCACCCTACAGCTTCCTTAGTGCTTGGCCATTTGATTGCAACTAGTTTGAATGTAGCATAAATAAAAATGCTATATCATTTTGCAAAAAGCATAAAATAAAAATTCCTGATATGCATGCTTAGTATATTGGTGATAGAGGCTGAGCTAGAAGTCAGTAGTATTAAATTACTATTAGACATTATTTTTTAGCGGATGCATTTATTGAAGCGGTGGAATCACAAGTACAAGAATTAAAGATCAAATTTAATGAGCATATAATGGAACTTCGTATACTTGACTCAGCCTTAAATCCTAATGATGATTATAAACTATTCAAAGTCGGTGATATATGCAAGTTACGGAAAAAATTTATCTCTACTACTTTACTAGGCAAGAAAAAATCTATTTGATATATCAACTACAATATTATGAACAAGATATTCCTTGTCATCTAGAATTACAAAGCTTTGTCAGTCAATGAGCTTTGTGAAGGATTAGAAAAGATAAAAAAGCTATAATTCCATTCTTTTATAGATTAACTGATTCTATTCTCACTAACTCTTCTAGGTTTAGTTGTGACAATAAAATGAGTATTCTCAATTATGAATATTGTGAAAACAAGATTCAGAAACAAAATGTAAAAAGAATTTTGAGAGATTATTTGCTTGTGTATATTGGAAAAGGACTTTCAGAAAAATTTAATTAATGTCAATGTAATTGTTGATACATTTTATTCTACGAAAGAATATTCGACATAGTTAGATGAACTTGTAGATATTTTGCATCTAAAAAAATAAATTTTAACTTTTCAATTGTTATTTTGTCATTATATTATGTTGGCCTTCGAAGGGCAATTTGTGGATCTGCTATTGCTTGCATAGAATTTACTGTAGAATGAAACTTTAAAAGCAACAATAAGTTAGCGTATACTCAAGAGAGAAAAGCAATTGTGTGGAACTAAAAGGATAGAGGTACTTATAGGTTTCAAGGAAGGAGAGTCGAGTTCCTTGGAATTTAACCCAAACTTGACTAACCTATGAAGCAATGCTTGTAGAATAGATCTTGCTTTAAAGACATTAACTAAGACTTCAACAAGTGTTTCTAAATAAATAAATAAATAAATAAAAATGTTAGAAAAAATATCTTTAAATTAGAATCATATTCTCGTGTAAATCTCAAATTTTGTTAGCAATGCATCAGCATGATATGTCTTCAATAAACTAGTTACAACTCCCTAATTAGAGCTCCAATTAACTTGATTTAAGATGTGTTGGATACAATGAAACTTAAAAACCCAATTTATGCTAACGAAGTAAAGTCATTTTTTTGGACTAATGTGTATAAGACTGCTTCTAGTACTATGACTTGACCTTCTGTTATCAAATTTTGCACCTATGCTTGTTAGACACTTGTGAGTCAAGTGTCACCTAATATACTTTCTTTCTCAATCTTGCTCGAGCACGATTTCAATGCCTTTATAGCATCTATTGGGGATAAATCTCGCTCCCGTCGAAGTTCAGTATGATGCTTAGCCTAATATAATCGGCGGCGATGGAAGAGCTTCGATCGAAAATTCCTCCTTCAGCGGTCGAATCTCTTCCGAACTTCTCCAGCAGTCGAACTCCTTTCAGACTTCTTCTTCAACTGAACTTCTCCCAGACTTCTCCTTCAGCCAGACTTCTTTTTCAGTCGAATTCCTCCAAGAGCCAAACTCCTTCCAAACTTCTCCTTCAGTCAAATTCCTCTAGCAGTTGAACTCCTTCCAGACTTCTCCTTCAGTTAGATTTCTTCAAGAGCCGATCTTCTTCTGGACTTCTTCTTCAGTCGGATTTCTCTAGGAGCTGAACTTCCTCCAAACTTCTCCTTCAGTCGGATTCTTTCAGGAACCGAACTTCTTTTAGACTTATCCATCAATCAAACTTCATCCAAATTCCTCCAGTGGATTACTTTCAGATTTCAAATAGTATTTCTTCTGGATGATCCCTGATGCGTGCTAATTTATAGTTATGGCAAGTGCACCAGTCGATCAAGTAATAAAGTGAATAAGTAGAGTATCGTCCCTAGAGGATTGGAAAATAAGTACTGAAAAGCTCTTTTCTATGCTTTATTTAGAAGATAGATTTATAAGAATAAGAAATTAAAGAAAATAAAAAAAATAAAAAAATAATTAAAAGTTTTTAATTAAATAGAGAGAGTGTAAATTATTAGGGTTTTAAACTCAAGAGCAATGGATTACTAAGGCAATCGGTTCACCAACTCAGTCAATACAATATTCAGATTTTTAGATTAATTTTATTTCATGTGACGGTGGAGTCTCCTAATTTATTCACTACCCTTTGGTCCAGGCATAGCAAAACTATTAATATTTATTAATTACCCTTTGGTCCAGGTGTAATTTAAATAAATATTAATGCATTAGGTTTTGTGAAACCCTCTAATTAAAATACGCTGCGTCCAAAGCGCACTAAAATTTCTGCATGCATATGAATTCTAATTTGATTCATAATACAAGGTATATAATCAAGAAGCATTAACATAGATGTACTTGGTCCGTAACATCTATGTTCATCAGATCAATTAGAAGATGGCCAGTAATCTAAAAGCATTAAGATCAGATTTATATACTCCTCATGAATAAAATTTAAAAATAAATCATACTGAATATTGCATCAAAAGAGTGGCTACACCTTAGCCTTAGTAAAATAAAATTTAGTTCATGATAACAAGTTCAAAAACAGCAAATAAAATAAAAAGCATAGAGAAATTAGACTGTTTGATTGCTGAAATTGATTGTCTGCTGCTCTTGATGTGGAGAACTTGGCGAAGAAGAAGAGGCTCCTTGATCGATGTCTTGATCGTCGAAGAAAAATCAAAAACTCTTTTTTTGATTTTCTCATAAATCACTTTTTTTTTTCTACCTCTCTCCTCTTTCTTTCTCTCTCTCTCTCTTTTCTCCCTCTCTCTCTTTCTCCCCGTCTCTCTCTTTGTCCCTCTCTGATTTCTTTTTTTTTCACGACAACACTGGTTTTCTATAGAATAAGAGTTTGATTTTCCCTAAAATCCATCAAAAATTAGGTTTTAGACTCCCAAAATAACTCAAATTAGGATTTGGATAATTCTGGCCGTCAGATGTTGATCAAACGGTCCAAAAATTACTCAAAAATCCCTTAAAATAACCCAGATCAAGTCAAATTTAATATCAGCCGTTGGATCAACCGTTGGATCAAATCTGGGCCGTTCGATCGCATAGAAATAAGCCTAAGATCTTTAGTTTTACATCGGGATGAATCTCAGCCATTGGATCTCGATCGGGAGCTACAGATGCCGTCCATCAGCGCCCTTTTTTCGACCGTTCGATCAAGCTTCAGTAAAAATCGCCCGTTGGATCAGCCAGAATTCCCAAATTACCCTTTGTGGACCGTGCGCGAGCTCGATGTTGCATAGACTGCCGCGTTCTTCAACCAATCAGAGCGCGCCTCTTACTGTGAAATTCCTAAAATATCCTTCGATTGGTCCACCGTGCGCCACGAAAAATGCTGACGTCATCCTGACATCAACGTTGCATCGACAGTTATTTTTTTTTTTTGAATTTAATTCTGGGCTCGTTTGAAGTCCATTTTGCCTGAAATTTTTTTCATCAGAACCAGAAAAATAAGATCTTCACATTGGTGGCCTTCTTTCCTACATAAGATTAATAAAAATATCAATTTCTAATAAAATAGATTAATTTATTTTATAATTTAATACTTTTATTAGTATATTTTTACCACTTATCACACCCCCCAACTTAGTCATTGCTAGTCCCTTAGCAATGTTTTATTTAATACCATATTTTAATAAGATTATCCATCACAAAGATAAAATCTAGGATTAAAGGTCAAAAAGTTTAGAAAATACTGCTAACTAAGCATTGAGCTTCAGAAGCAAATTTTTCAGTCAATACAATTAAAAACTTTCTTAGAGTACATCAAAGATCTATAGCACTTGTGTTCGTGATGACTAACTTTAGCATTTCAGTATTAAATTAAAAGAATAAAAGTATCCTCTCTTATCACCTATTTTGGTCAATTTTCTATACATTCTCAATTTTATACTCATGAATTAAGGTAGCTTTCACACTGCCTTTTCTTTTCTTTTCTTTTCTTTTTTTTTTTTACTGTGCTGAGCATCCTGGCCTTCTTCTTCACCGTTTTACGTGAATTTTCACACTTGACCTAGGTGCAGAGACCCAGTTACTAGGCTTTGGGCAATCCACATATACTCTGTCTTTTGCACTTTATTTATAGGCAGGTAGCTCTTTCCTTAAATTCAAGTTTCTTTGATTAGAATGTATATTAATTATCAATTTTTAGTGATAATTGAATCCTCAGTTGGCCTTATAATCAATACCTACTTTGCCTTGTTAGTGTGCATGTGCAATAAAAAGTGCTAATAATCTTTTAATGACCTAAGTAGGCTTGCTAAAAGTTGACCAAATAATCTACTTCTTTAACTCATTACATTCATTAGCAAATAATTCTATCTTTTATCACTTATCCAGTTTATCTTGCTCAAGATTTTCTTCTTGACACATGATTTTTTTTTTTATATAATTATTCTACATTGTCTTAAAGGAGAAAGAAAAATAAAGGATGTAATAAAGGATAGGAAGGAATACACCTGATTTTATTCAGTCTGGTTCTTTGGAGCTTTGAAATTTTGCTTGAGTTCTCATTGATTTTTCTGCAAAATTGAAAATACACACCAGAGCAGTAAAAGAGCAACAACAAATTACTGAAAAATAAAAGAAAAGAAAAATGATCAAAACTAAAAAGAAAAGAAACAACCTATCTAGTAGTTCTGATTTATAGTCTTCAGCTTGACTTTCTTTGAGTTCTAAAGTGGATCAATCCGGTGCCACTTCAATTGGAATACTTTCATGTTTGATCGAGTCTTCTTTCAATTTGACATTGCTCGCTTTTATAGTCTCAAACCTATTTTCTACAGAATTCTCATATAATGGATTGTCAATAATATCAATTAAAAAATAAGTTTGATTATCATCAAGATGTTTAGTATCTTTGAAAACATTAAAAGTAACTTGTTCATCTTGGACTCTAAGAATTAATTTTTCTTGTTGAACATCTATTAAAGCTCCTCCAGTAGCTAAAAAGGGTCTCCCTAAAATAAGGGGTACATCATAATCTTCTTCCATATCAAGAACAATAAAATCAACAGGAAAAATAAACTTGTTTACCTTTACCAAGACATCCTCCACTATACCTCTTGGATATTTAATGGATCTATCGGCTAATTGAAGAGTAATAGTGGTAGGCTTTGGTTCTCCTAGACCCAGCTTCCTGAAAATAGAAAAAGGCATGAGATTAATGCTTGCTCCTAAATCACATAAAACTTTATCAAAACTACAATCACCAATAATGCAGGGGATAGTAAAACTCCCTGGATCTTTTAACTTCTGTGGTAATTTATTTTGAAGTATTGCTGAGCATTCTTCATTCAAATTTATTCTCTCATGCTCCTTCAGCTTTTTCTTATTTGTTAAGATTTCTTTGAGAAACTTGGCATACCTGGGCATTTGAGTAATAGCATCTACAAAAGGAATATTAATATGTAAATTCTTTAAAATTTTGAAAAAGTTAGAAAATTTCTTATCTGGATGCTGTATTTGTCTCTCTGGGAATGGTAGTGGCGGCACGTAGGGCTTCACATTTGGATCAGCAAATCGTATACCTGGAGACCATCCATCTGCTGGTTGTTTTGGTGACTGACGAATTTTGAGTTGATGGTTCCTTATTTGTAGTTGGCTCTTCAGTCTCTTTCTTCTGATGTGGCTCCTCCAGCTTTGTACCACTTCTTAGGGTGATAGCATTGACTTGCTCCCTTGGATTTGGTCTCCGTATTGCTTGGCAAGGATCCTTGAGGTCTCTCGGAGATTATCTTAGCCATTTGACCTATTTGCATCTCCAAGTTTCGAATTGCTGCTGTTTGGTCCTGCCTAAGTTTGGCTTCCAAATTTTTTATAGTTGCTTCTTGGTTTTGCATAAATTTGACCATCAGCTCTTCCATGTTGGACTTCTTTTCAGGTACTTGGAATCCCGGGGGTGGCTGTTGTGCTGCATTTTGATTGCTCCATGAGAAATTTGGGTGCTGCCTCCACCCTTGATTGTATGTGTTGGAGTAGGGATTGTTTTGTTGCGGCCTGAAAAAATTACCAATATAATTAGCTGTATCAGTTGTTTTAGCAAAAGGATTACCTGTCTGGCAATTGCTCGTATCGTGTCCTCCTCCACATAGGTCACAAGTAATGCTCTGAACATGCATAGCTGTTCCCTTTAAGTTGTTGACTTCGGCTCTAAGGGCTGCAATTTCAGCTAGTAAAGTTGGCACGCAATCTACTCCCTGCACAGCTGCTAGTCTTTTTGGCATCATGCGCTCTGTCTGCCATTGATAGCTATTTGATGCCATCTCATCGATCAGATCGAAGGCTTCTTCCTCCATTTTTTCGATTAATGGTTCCTCCTGCTGCTGCATCAATCATAGAATCGATTAGTAGGAGATAAACCATTATAGAAAGTTTGTACCTGAAGCCATACGGGATAGTTGATGATGTGGACATCTCCTCAGCAGTTCCTTGAAATGCTCCCAAGCCTCATATAGTGTCTCCATGTCCATCTGCATAAAAGAAGTGATATCGTTGCGCATCTTAGCAGTCTTGGAAGGTGGAAAGTACTTGGCTAAGAATTTTTGGGCTAGGACATCCCAAGTTGTGATAGAACCTGCAGGAAGAGAATGAAGCCAACTTTTAGCTTTATCCCATAAAGAGAAAGGAAATAACCTTAATCTAATAGCATCATCCGACACCCCATTAATTTTAAAAGTATCACAAAGTTCAAGAAAATTAGAAATATGGGCATTCGGATCATCATGCACGTGTCCACTGAATTGGACAGTTGATTGAATCATCTGGATCATCGCTGGATTTTATTTCGAAGTTGTTTGCTCGTACAGGCGGTCTCCTGATGCTCGAAGCTGCATCGGCTACAGATGGTGTGATGTAATCATTTAATGGATGATGTACTGGTCGAATAGCTTCATGCTGTCCTTCAGTCGCCATATCCAATCCTAGATTGATGTCGTTAGGATCTTCAGCTGCCATGTTTCTCTCTTGTTGTAGTCTTCTAATGGTTCTTTCAATTTCTGGATCTAAAGGTAGTAAGTTACTATGTCCAGTACGTGTCATGCACTAAAAAATTTTTTTTTTTTAATAATAAAAATTAAAAATAAATTTCTAAAGTAAAGCTAGGATCAAAATTTTAATATTATTTTAGACACAATCCCCGGCAACGGTGCCAAAAACTTGATGCGTGCTAATTTATAGCTATGGCAAGTGCACCAGTCGATCAAGTAATAAAGTGAATGAGTAGAGTATCATCCCTAGAGGATTGGAAAATAAGTACTGAAAAGCTTTTTCCTATGCTTTATTTAGAAGATCGATTTATGAGAATAAGAAATTAAAGAAAAAAAAATAAAAAAATAATTAAAAGTTTTTAATTAAATAGAGAGAGTGTAAATTACTAGGGTTTTAAACTCAAGAGTAATGGATTACTAAGGCAATCGGTTCACCAACTCAGTCAATACAATATTCAGATTTTTAGATTAATTTTATTTCATGTGACGGTGGAGTCTCCTAATTTATTCACTACCCTTTGGTCCAGGCATAGCAAAACTATTAATATTTATTAATTATCCTTTGGTCCAGGTGTAATTTAAATAAATATTAATGCATTAGGTTTTGTGAAACCCTCTAATTAAAATACGCTGCGCATCCAAAGCGCACTAAAATTCCGCATGCATATGAATTCTAATTTGATTCATAATACAAGGTATATAATCAAGAAGCATTAACATAGATGTACTTGGTCCGTAACATCTATGTTCATCAGATCAATTAGAAGATGGCCAGTAATCTAAAAGCATTAAGATCAGATTTATATACTCCTCATGAATAAAATTTAAAAATAAATCATACTGAATATTGCATCAAAAGAGTGGCTACACCTTAGCCTTAGTAAAATAAAATTTAGTTCATGATAACAAAGTTCAAAAATAGCAAATAAAATAAAAAGCATAGAGAAATTAGACTGTTTGATTGCTGAAATTGATTGTCTGCTGCTCTTGATGTGGAGAACTTGGCGAAGAAGAAGAGGCTCCTTGATCGATGTCTTGATCGTCGAAGAAAAATCAAAAACCCTTTTTGATTTTCTCACAAATCACTTTTTTTTTCTACCTCTCTCCTCTTTCTTTCTCTCTCTCTCTTTTTCTCCCTCTCTCTCTTTCTCCCCGTCTCTCTCTTTGTCTCTCTCTGATTTCTTTTTTTTTTTCACGACAACACTAGGTTTTTTATAGATAAAGAGTTTGATTTTCCCCAAAATCCATCAAAAATTAGGTTTAAGACTCCCAAAATCAACTCAAATTAAGGATCTGGGATAATTCTTGCCCATTAGATGTTGATCAAACGGTCCAAAAATCACTCAAAAACCCCTTAAAATAACCCAGATCAAGTCGGATTTAATATCAGCCGTTGGATCAACCGTTGGATCGAATCTGGGCCGTCCGATCGCGTTGAAAGAAGCCTTCAGATCTTTAGTTTTATGTCGGGATGAATCTCAGCCATTGGATCTCGATCGGGAGCTGCGGATGCCGTCCATCAGCGCCTTCTTTTCGACCGTCCGATCAAGCTTCAGTGAAAACCGCCCGTTGGATCAGCCAGAATTTCCAAATTACCCTCCGTGGACCGTGCGCGAGCTCGATGTTGCGTAGACCGCTGCGTTCTTCAACCAATCAGAGCGCACCTCTTTCTGTAAAATTCCTGAAATATCCTTCGGTTGGTCCACCGTGCGCCATGAAAAATGCTGACATCATCCTGACGTCAGCGTTGCGTCGGCAATTTTTTTTTTTTTAAATTTAATTCTGGGCTCGTTTGAAGTCCGTTTTGCCTGAAATTTTTTTCATCAGAACTAGAAAAATAAGATCTTCAATTGGTAGCCTTCTTTCCTACATAAGATTAATAAAAGCATCAATTTCTAATAAAATAGATTAATTTATTTTATAATTTAATACTTTTATTAGTATATTTTTACCACTTATCAATCCCCTCTAGTTGTATTCCGTTTATGAGTCCGAACTTTTCTGAAATTAATATATATCAAAGCTCTTCACCAATCAACGCCTGCTTCTTCCGGACTTCGACTATTAAATCTCAACAAATAGGCACATCACGACAACGGACATCTCTATCTGTAACAAACTCCATGTGGCTCCGAGTGGCCCACTATCGGACGGTTACGATTGTCATTTATCAGTCTGCTATAAGCGACCCCACTATCGGACAGTTACGATTGTCATTATTAGTCTACTATAGGCAACACCTCTTTCCATAATAAATTTTACGTGACCCTGAGCGGCCCACGATTGGATGGTTGTGGTTGTCACTATCAGTCTACTCCAAACTCCGTCTATAAAAGAGATCCTCCAGATATGTTTTCTCTAAGCTCTCTTCTCCTTCCCAGATATCTGCTGAATTCTTTCCTGAGCACTCCATTTCTGTTGATCAGAAAAGCTGACTTGATCGTCGAAGGATCCTATCAGAGCCACCACCACCGACTTCGAATAGGACTTTATTTTGCAGGTCACCAGCAGCGACCTCTTCTTCCCCAACTTCAGCTCGATCTGGCATCAACCAGATTCTACACCAACAGGATTGATACTAGAAGGAGGGTCCTCTATTCCTGAGGTACTCTTATTCTTAAAGGAGTGCTCAATCGATCCTATGGATCTTCTTCTTCAAGGTTCATCTCCATCATCTCCCTCAATCTCAAAAAATACCTCCAAAGAAGGCGACTACCCGGAGATCTACCGCTTCTGTCGTCAGATCCATCTATTTCTGCTCCATCGTCGATGCTTCAACCTCCTCCTCCATCGATGGTCATAATAGATCCGAAATAGTTTAACCTATTGATACAGCGGGTTCAGAGCCTCATCAAAATAGTGCAGGCCATGTGGTAGCCTCCGATGGTGGTTCTGCTAGGAAACCCGCCATCGAAATATTAGAAACCGATCTTAAGGAGAAGCACTTGGGCTAGTATAGCCGTCATCCCTAAAAAAAAAAATAGAGAGCAGAGGATCCTTGTTCAGATCATGATTTTTCTTCGAAAGAGACCTTCCTCATCTACAATCAAAAGCCTTCCAAGATCTGCGATCGAGATGACATTCTTGATCAAAAACTATGAGAGATGGACTGAGAGATTGAGAAACTCCACCACATCATTCCGGCTCACCATGATGACGTCCTGCATCAATCCTCCTTTCTCTCTTCCAAATTATGCAAGAGTCCATTCCACCGAACTTCAAGCTCCTCTAATTTGAAAGCTACGATGGAACCTCTGATCCGGATCGATCACCTAGAGGCCTTCCGAACCATGATGCTGCTTCCATAGTGCACCAGATGCCATGCTTATGCCGAGCCTTTTCCATCTACCTTAAAGGGAGCAGCAAGGAAACTGGTACTCAGCGTTGAAGCCGGGTACGATCTTTCTCTTTCGATCAGATGAGCCAGTCAGTTTGTGGCCTCACTTCATCAGCAGCCGACGACCGAGCCACCGAGGTTCAGATTTTCCTGATGAATATCAAGCAGAAGCAAGGGAAAAAATCCATCCCGACTTATGTCATCCGATTTAATGCCTGCTGCATTGGAAGGTCCGGGACTTGGACCAGTCTATCGCGATGGCCGCACTCAAGGGACGGCCTTCAGAAAGAATGATTTGCTGTTCTCTCTAAAGAAGAAGTATCCCTAGGAAACTTTGCCGATCTGCTAGCTCGAGCCTGAAGGATATGCCCGATGCGGAAGAAGCCTTCAAGTTGAAAGATGAGGAAAGCCCTATAGGAGAGGACGGCTGGACGAGTTTAATAGATCCACCGTTGATGGAGGGTCGAATGAAGTTTCGGCCGTGCTCACGCAGACTCCCCACGAAGCGCAAGCGGAGCCCGAACTCCTCGAGCTCATCGTCAAAGAAGCCCGATAGAAGGGCGCGAAGAAGTTCTCCTCCCGGAAGGTTCCGCCAACTATGCCCCCCTCAATGCTCCTCAAACTCAGGTTCTTACCGAAGTAAAGAACCAGCTGCCGAGATCGGAAGGATTACGATCTCCCCTAAACAAGCGCGATCGAAATAAGTACTTGCCTCTACCATCGCGACCACGGCCACGATACTGAGGAATGCATCCAGCTCAGAGACGAAATCGAGGAGCTCATCAGAAGGTCGGCTGGGTAAATTCCTCCGGTACGGCCTGAAGCAAGAAAAGATCGGCTAAGGGCGCTGCCGTAGCCAGA